>PVIH01003345.1:0-162920 GCA_004025045.1 Sigmodon hispidus | reverse complement strand
CTTCCTTCTGTTTCCTCTTCATTGCTCAGTTCAGGTCTTGTATTTGTAAGATCGCCACTCTCTTCTGGAGTTACCATGTTGTCCTTTGTATTATTATGTAATTTTTTGCACTGACGTTTGCCCATGGCTTCAGTGGTTCACGATTAGATGGGTCCTGGTCAGTTGTGGCACTCAGGTTTGTGTGCCTCCTGTCACCTTTTTGGTCAGGGTCTGATTCTGTCTTTCAGAGACCCCTGCCGTTGTTGGATCGCTGAGTTTGAGGTCGTGGTGGGTAGCTGTGCAAATTCCCTCAGCAGGAGCTGTGGATGTGGTCAGGGGCAGAGTTTACCTGCCCCTGCTCCAGAATGCGCTGGGATTCTGCAGACAGCACTCAGTCCCAGAAGTGCAACCGGAAGGAATGGGAGCTCAGCTCTCCCTCCCAGGCTGGGATATAGGCGCTGAGGCCTCGTGTCCCCTCCTCACCTCTGGGCGGGGTCTGAATCTGCCCTTCAGAGACCCCTGCAGTTGTTGGTTCGCTCAGTTCGAGGTCGTGGTGGGGAGCTGTGCAAATTCCCTCAGCAGGAGTTGTGGATGTGGTCAGGGGCAGAGTTTACCTGCCCCTGCTCCAGAGTGCGCTGGGATTCTCTGTACTTGGCTTTCTTAGGATCAGCAAATGTAGCTAGCCCTGCTAAGATGAGTCAGAAAAATCTGGATGAGATGGAACCTCAGGCTTTGTGACACCCAAAGGGTGACCACCCTTAGCCTGCCTAGCAATGTGTCTAGCAATATGTGCGAGTTCTCTGTCCTCTTAGTTCTTCTTAAAGTTTCTGCCAGTGAGGGGTGGGGGCAATTCTTTATAGTCCTATCCCCTTAGCCTTTGGTGGTATCAGGAGCCATGAACATCAACAGCTGCCATCAGAGTTATGAACCAGTCATTAGTGCCAGCAGCAGCCCAGGCCCAGACATCAGCATGGTCCTGGGTGGCATTCAAGCCATCTGCCTTAGCCTGCTCCTCACGGCTTTCAACCTCTTCAAGTATGCCTCTGACCACAGGACGTGAATCATTCTGCCTCTATTATAGTACACCATACATTTGCTCACCACAACAATGTTCCTCGGCCTGGTACCACAAAGTACCTGGCGGGACTGCGTTTTCTCCTCTAAGCAAAGGGCAGAGAGCACCATCAGCCTGCATGTGGGTCTCCTTGTCCTACTTAGTCTATCATGGTGAAGGACAGGACCATGCTTCCTCGCCACAAGAGATTATAAGAGTACCCAACTGCCTTGTGGGCAGGCTCCTGCTTGGTGAGGAGATGTTGCTGGAGGCCTCTGGCTGGTAGCAATCCAAAATGAATAGTATTTCATCTCTTTACTTGCAAAATTTCAGCCTTTCTATGATGTTTATTTCTCAACAGTTGATGAAACTTGTATAAGGCTCAGTGGTTCTTTCTGTGAACTTGTGTTCAGTCACAGAAGTGCTTTAGCATAGCCATAGTTTACCTTTCTCAAAGGATGAGCTCTATCTTTAAAGGTGGGGAAATGTTTCTGGATACTTATTTAATCTAAGGAAATTTATCTAAGTTTCATAAATGAGAGTATAGGTGGTTTATGGAGAGATAAGAGGGCTGACAGGAGAAAAAGCAGGTCAGAAAGGGCAGGAACCCAAGAGGTCCAGGCATGGGCTTTGATCACAAATAGCAACATTCTCTCAGAAAGGAGATAATAGTACAGAGAATGTTAGGGGCAGTGTTCTCAACTGTGCTCAAAGTCTTGAATTTTAGCCAGGTAGAGACTTCAGTTAGATCCTGGGGGAAGGAAGGACTTCTTTACTATTTGATGTGCTCTGCATTTCCCTTTTTGTACCCCAGAAGGGCAGCACTCTGGAAAGACAGGTTCCTTTTTCAAATACCCAAATCATTCCTTCAACAATCGCCCCCCCTCCACACACACACACCAATAAATGCACAACAAAGGCAAAACTCAAGGGCAGGTGATACCTAGGATTTCTACAATGGTGAGAACTATTCTTATACTTTTTTATACTCCAGGAGAATGTTATGTTTGGGTGTGGAATTTTCTTCCACAGAAATTTGTTCCCTCACTGGGGGCACTGCCTAGAAGGAAGGACTGTAGCGTGTATCTGTGGAGGGCTCACAGGGACAGGCTTCAAGGGTTAGAAGAGCCTAGCGTGGGTGTTGGTTTAGCTCTCTGCTTTCTCATTCTCTAAGATAGGAGAAAGCTGCTTCATGCTCCCATCACTATGGATGAGCAAGTCCCTTTTAATACTGTGTTCATAGGATGGACTTCCCACCAAGAAACCATGAACCCACAATAACCCTTCATTTACTTCTGGAATTATTCACTTGTGTTAATGAAAACCTAGGGTAGACCCATATTAGGCACCATGTCACCATGGAGTATGGAATTTCTCCTTTGTTTTATTGGTCTTCTTTATAAAAGAAGTTCAAAACTAACCAAGAAGGAAGTCTGGAGCATATTTATCAGTATTTAAGAGAAAAATAACAGAGCAAGATAATTGTACAGCTCAGCAGCTTCTAGAGGAGGAAGATGGAGACCAACAAGAGAGAAAGGTGTGTCTTCTAAATTAGACGGAATATATAGCAATGAGCATGCAAAGCAGCCATGTGACAGCATGCATCTGCCTGGTGAAAGGGCCATAGCTTCGGAAGAAAGGAGTTGGAAAGCCTTTAGTGCTAGAGAAAACATGCTGAGGCTCTCACCAGTATCTGAAAAGGACAGAACAAAGAGAAAGTACGCTTTTCTGAGTTAGGACTCAGGAAAGGAATAGACTTATCAGAGCTACAGGGTTTCTTTGAAAAAAGAAATATAGTATGCCATTGAAGAGATAAGTATTCCATCCATCTCTTAGTATAGTTTTAGATGAATTAGTCTCCTGAAGAAGTGGTCTCTTGGCCAGATGACTGACAGCGCCAACTTGATTAACTTTTAGGGGGAGGATGGAAATAGTATATAATGTTTGGATTTTTGCAGTAAATCAAATGGCATGTTTCCACCAAGGGCCAGAGCCCATTCTTTTGACTAGCAGGAAATTTCTTTCTTTCTCTTAATATGCCTCAATGGAGTCCTGAAATGTTATATAGCCCCAATATTACTATAAGATTTAGTCCCAATAATGAGAAGAGTAGTACCAGATAAGGAACACATTGTCTAAATCCAGTACTGACAAAACGAAGTTTGCAAGAAGATTCCATGTATGTATAGTTTTTTAATCATGCTATTTCTGAAATCATGCAAATTGCAATATCTGGGAGATCATCTTATTTTCCTAAGTCCTACGTAGATAGGACTGCCTGGATCATGCTGTCATGAGGGACTGGGCAGCTATGGCCTTTAGCAGCAAGTGTCAGAGTAAGGTAGAAGGACTTGTATTGACCAGAAGTGGAAAAGAAATAGCACAATAGCCCAATGATGAGCAGAAGCGAGAAAAAGTCAGCAGAAAATGTCAGTGAGCCTAAGAGTAATTTTGTGGCGCTGGGTGGGCATTGCACTAAAAACCACTACAAAGAAAACTTATTGCATTCTATTTAGTGTTATAATAAAAACCAGGAGCCAATATTGGAGAAAAGCTGGAATTCAGAGAGAGGAAACAGACCACAGCCAATTCTCATCTCTACAAAATCCTGTTTCCAACTTCTCTCCCCTCAGACCACCAAGCAAGTGTCCAGGAAAAATCTTAAAAATCTCCTTTCTCTTCCTCTTCCCAAATATCTTAACTGACTCTTGCCACATTCCTAAAGCTAGGATTGAAGGTGTGGGTCACCATTCCCTGATCTTCATGGTTTGGCTCTGTGGTTGACTTCTTCTGATATTCCAGGCTAATCTTATTGAATATGTATTACCACTATCTCCTTTTGTGCAAAAAATAAGAATGTTATAACTAATATAAGAAAAATTATGTACAATAACCGAATACAATACATACAAGCAATAATTGCATAGTAAAGTCCAGTTTATAAACAACTGACAAATTCAAAGAAAATATTCCATTATTTATCCTATTTTGGTGAGTCTAAAAAATTGTACTTAAGTTATTTCCTGTCTAACTTATATTACTAACTGAAAACTATCTTGATGTCTCTCAAACTTACACACTTTACAGGTTAGTAAAGTTTCTTAGTGAGATTCTTTTCTAAAACTGTCACTAGGAAACTCTAACTATCTCATCATTGGCTCCCTCAGAGACCCAAGAAGGAAATTGTATTAACTGAGTAAACAGGATCTGCAAGCAAAGCAACTTCCAAAAAGTGTAAGAAATGAGACTGGCTGCCTGGACAGTCACCCAAGCTTACTCTGCACCATTGGGGCATCCATTTTTGGCCTACACACCTAGCACATCTGACAGACTTTTCTGTAAAGCAGGATACTCTTAAAGACCTTTCTACCTTGTCCCTGGCAAGGTTCACCAGTTCTTTTTTGTATCCTGCATGTCCGTTTTAGACATCATATTGTCAGCAGTGAGGCAAGAGCAATTTTCTGCCCAGTGGCTAATTTTTGCAACAAAGAAAGTCAGCTCCATGTGGAGTTTCTTCAATGCACATCATCTTCTCTGTAGCAGATTGGTGCTGCCAGGAGCAGACATGTCTCAATGTCCTAAAAATAAAAAGACCTATGTTATTAAAACATCTTAAATGTCATATTCTGTACACCTCTAAAGTGTTTGAAGATGACCTGTATATCTAAAATATGTCTGTTTCACCTTGAAATTACATCTGATACAACTATAAGTTTGATTGTAATGTCTAACTAGCATTTCTTTGTATCCTAATTAGTTCGTAATAATAATTTTCAAAGAGTAGCAATTTATATTACATTGTTAGAAAAATAGTATGCATAGAATATCTTAAACAGGAGTAGAAATATATATACAGTAACAAAATTAATCTCAACTTTGTATCAATATATATAATTTGCATACAATATACAAAAATCCAATCCAATGTAAAATATTTAAAACTAGTAATAGCATTTTAATAGTAGATTCAGTAATCTACCCTTATATCCTTTCATATCTATATTCCCCTTTTCTCAGAGTACATACAATAATCTACCCCTTTATTCTATCATATCTGTATCCCTTTTTTCTATTTTTTAAATCAAGAACTGTAAATCTAATCTCTCTTATTCAGCTTTTTTCCTAACTATAACTAATAATAGTTTGTGACCAATGACCATAAGTAATGACAACTATTCATAACTTAGTGAAAAGTCAAAATCCACCAACCCAACCTCTTATGAATGTGAGCATTTTGTTCTTAAATTTACTTCCTGTTGTCTGGGGGCAATAGCATCATATCCAGGGGATCTCAAAAAGAAAAAAAGAAAGTTAATTGTATCATTCGTTGTCCAGTTTCTGCATAAAGTGAAAGTGTTGGGCTTGTCTCAAGTCTTGGCTAAAGTAATTTGTGTGGCTGTTTTATCTTAGCTCAATTTTATCTCAAAATTGTCCTTAGCAGTTTGTAGTCCAAAGCCATTCTCTGTTTGGTGTTTGTCAGCCCAGTGGCATTGTTATAGTTCATGTGAAATAATTGTTGTAGGGCTCCATCTTCCTTTTGGAGGCTTCAAAGGTTGCAGTTAGGCATCATCATGGTTCACTAAAGAAAACTGATAAGAGATTCAAACTCAAAACAATGTTCAGGAAGCTAAATGAAGCCTTTTTTTTCTACAATTAATTAGGACTCTATATGATTATTAATATCATGACAAAAAGTTTAAAATATATATAATCTTATACATTTTTATATAAACATTCATATATTATAAGATTAGCAGCAATAGAATAGTCCCTTAATTTTAATTATTTTTTTGGCTCTTATCAAGTGGCTCTTATGTAATAGAGATTTTTGCATTTTCTTTTAGCATGCATGCTTGGGTTTAGAGGAGAGAGCCATACTCCTACTCCAAAGCCAGCATTAATTTATAATTAAACTGTGACTTCACATTTTCTTAGAAATAAATAGATAAAGATGTTAGGTAGTGAGATTTTACCTTTTAGAGTATATTAGTAACAATAGGTCTAATATTCATTTGCTTGTAAATTTTTTGTGGATAGCTTTTTCTTCTGCTTTAGAAGTCTAGATGACCAAGGTCTTTTGACTTCTTGAAGATGAGTATTTCTAGTTTTCTGTAAAGACAAACAAAAACAAAAACAAAAACAAACAAACAAAAACAAAACAAAACAAAAAAACACTCCCTGACCCTTGTTTGGTGAGTTTTTCTTACAAGTTAAATAATTGTCAGCACATGGACCACCAGTTCTCATTATCAAGAAGTTTCTCTTGTTCAAATAGAGTATTTATTTATGTTGGTGGTATCCATAGCTTTTCTTCACCTGCAGAAACAAAACTGAAATCTCTTTCCCAATGTAGCAGACATCCTGGGTTTTATTCTGAGGTCAATATGTATTTGAAGTAGACAGGCTGATTCACCTCAGTAGTTTTTTCTATAGTTCAATGCCTATAGAGTTTGATTTAATCTCTCTATGACTGCTTGCCCTATAGAATTGTGTGTTATACTTGTAATATGCTTTATATTATAATGATTAAAATTGTCTCATCTTGCTAGAGACATATGCTGGATCACTGTCAGTCTTAATTTGTATAGGAATTCCTATAATATCCATAACTTCTAGCAATGTGTGATTACAGAATAAACTTTTTTTGAACAAAAAGCATTTGTTCATTGAAATTCTGAGAACATATCTATTGTATGATGTACATCTTAATTTTCCAGATTCTGTAAAATAAAACACATCCATTTGCCAAGTTTTATTTATATGTATACCCTTTGGGTTACTCCCAGCTGGTTATGGAGTTTGGTTATAGAAGGAACAAGTAGAACACTGTTTTATAATTTCTTTGACTTGCTGCCAAGGGATGGAAAACTTTTTTAAATTTTTGCTATTAGCTCTGTTTTTTTTCATGAAACTCTGAAACTTCTATCACATTTCCTTCTAATAATTTCTCAATTTCATTATTGCCTTGTGCTAGAGGACCTGAAAGACTCATATGGGATTGGATATGTGTTATATAAAAGGGATGATTCCTATTCCTAATATTTTCTTGTAACAAAATAAATGATAGTTAGTTCTAACCCATCATTAATATATTCAGCAGTTTCAATGTGTAAAACAATTCTTTCTGAATACTGAGAGTCAGTGGCTATGTTAAGAGATTCTGTAAAAATCCATTAATATCATTATAGTAGCATATTTTTCCTCACTTTTGGACAGAATTATAATGGTTTTGAGCCACTTTACTTAAATTTTCTTATTTGTAACCTGCCTTTTCTAATTTGTTTGCATCAGTATAAAATGTAGGGACTCCAAAAATTGGTTTTCCCCATACAACATGAGGAAGAATCTAGTTAATTTCTTTTATAAATTCAATTCTTTTGTTTTAAGAATATCTGCTATTAATCTCTACCCCCAGAAAAATTACTGCAGGCTCTTTTTCAAGGTTTCTTTTCTAGTCATAATTGGTCAGTTTCTTCATTAATTGAAGGTACAACAATCTCTGCTGAATCCATTCCTGTCAATTGATGGAGTCTTAATTTTCCTCTAAAATTATATCAGAAATCATTTCTACATATGTCTTTAATTTTTAAAATTGGTTTATGTGGTAGGAATATCCATTCATATATAATATTTTCTCTTTACATTAAAATTCCTGTAGGAGAGTATTTAGAGGGTAAGATAACCAGAATGCAGTTAAGGTCTGATCTGCATGATCCACACGTACATCCTGAAATTGCCACCAAAACCAATGCTCTCTCAGCTTCAACTGACAGTTCTCTTGGACTATTTAAGTCCTTGTCACCATCTATGATTTTGGACAAATTATCTAATTTATGATCTTTTACCTCAATAGTGGGCCGTTTATTGAAAATGTCTCCTAGCATTCTTTAATAGTCATTAAGAGTGAACAATCTATCTCTCCTGAGTTGTACCTTTTGGGGTCTAATTTTTTGTTGAACTATTTATATCCTAAATAATTAATAGAATCTCTTCTTTATATTTTTTCAGGAATAATTTGTAATCCCTAAGCAGGCAAAAAAATTATTTCTTCAAATATTCTTTCTAATATATCTACATTTGAGTCTGCCTATAATATATTTTCCATGTAATGGTAAATTATAGATTGTGAGAACTGCTTACATATCACTTCTAACTGCTGTCATACAAAATATTGGCAAAGAGTAGGGCTATACAATAGTGGAATACCAGATTGTAGAAAGCCCATTGACTGAATCACATTTAGATTTATTAGCATTCTCCATTTTCCAAATTTCTTTTTGATAACAAATACAGGAGAATTCCAAAGGCTGGTTGATTTTTCATTATGCTGAACATTTAACTGATCTTATACCAGCTGTTCTAAGGCCTGCATTTTCTCTTTTGTTAAAGGCCATTGCTGAATACATATAGGCTTATCTGTTAACCATTTTAAAGGCTGTGGGTACCTTTGAAAGATCAGCAGTTGTGCCTTGATTTTGTATAAAATGAGTGGTTGCTGGCTGTTTCTTTATATTGTTTTGAGAATATTTTTAATGTTTTTTTCAAGAAACATATGTTAGTTTATGATTCATTTCTGAGATTGGAGGAGTGTTAATCTAAGTATTCCATTGTTGTAATAAATCTCATCCCCATAAATTTATAGCAATGTTAGTGACATATGACTTTAATTTTTTTCTGTGTCCTTCTGGTCCTATATATTCAAGCCATCATGTGCTCTGGTTTACCTGTTATAATGTTCCAAATTCCAAAGCTGAGTATTTACCTCCTGAAGGGGGCAATCTTAGATGCTAAGATTCTGGTAAAATTATTATTACATCCACCCCTGTTTCTATCAAACCTTCAATGCAAACATCATTCTTTCATATTTTTAATTTAGGCCTTTGTTCATTTATAAAAATTTTCCAAAATATTTACTTTATAGTTTTTTCTGAAATTTTTGTTCTTTTTTTTTAATAGCTTTTCTATTGTCTAGAGCAGTATGGGTTTGTTTTTTTTTTTTTCTAGAATAGAAAAATTGCTCAGGGAAGGCATTCCTTCCAAGATGACAGAATAAGACTGCATAGATTTGATGGAAGGTGCTACAAAAGCCCATATAGGGCATTTCCCAAAGGCAAAAAGTTACCTTGCCTGACCTTGTTGACTGACCTGCACTCATTAGTTCAATTATTGCCTTTGCTGCACTTTCTGAATACTCAAGAAAGGAGTGGCATTCTGTTGGAGTTATTCTTAATGACATTGTTTCTGACCTTGCTACAGTCTTTTTTTACATGACCTTGCTTTCCACGATTGTAATATTTGTTATTTTGATTTTTTTAAACCTCTAGAAATAACCTCTTCCATCCAATTATCCTAATAATTATAATATTCCATATTATTTGTATCACAAATCCAATCCTCCAAGGGTGCTGACCTTGCCTTTACCGGCCCAATTATCCTTTTGTGTTGTGAGTTAGCATTTTCTGGATTTTGAGCCAGAGATTCAATTAATTATTTGAATCTGAATCTGGTACCATTCTACTTACTGCTGCAGTCAATCTTTGTAAAAAATCTGTAAAGATTTTTTTTTTTTTTGGCCCTTGGATAACTTTTGTGATTCAATTTTCTTTCCTATTTCTTCAGTTCTGTCCCAAGGCATAAATCAAGGGTGTGGTTATCATATAATGATTACCTTCCTACATTAGCATAATCTCCCTCCCCAAGAAGTTAGTTTTAGGATATTTCAAATCCTTTATCTCTGTTTCTTCTATTGTTTTAGCTTCATCCTTTGACCATGTCTTTCACTGAAACTGTGTCCCAGCCTCCAAGATACCCATAACCCTATCTGCCCAGTCTTTAGGGACAATTTGATTACTGGTTGACCAAGAATTTAACATTTGTTTTACAAATGGTGAATGCAAATCATAATTGTTTCCTTGAATCTCCTTAAATCTAACATTCAGCTTCTGCACAGTTTCTATCATTTTGCAATTCTGTTAAGGTTACTTGAAATATTGAAGTTGGCTATTTGAAAACCTTAGGCTGTTTCTCTAAAATCTTACAAGGCAATGTTGAGATTGGTTCTTTAAATTCCGCTGACTGTGTCTGAATATCTCTGTGTTCTCTTTTAGCAAGCTTTTCAATGACTTTCATCTTGGTACTCATATTAACTGACTTTTAAAATAATAAAATAGAAATAAACAAATGATATTTATAATAGACATTACAGTAGTTCTTTATCTTCTCCTCAACTGGTTCCATTTTCAAACCATCTATAGTAATATCAAACAAAGACCAAACACCTTTTATTATAATACTGTTTCCCATTTTTAATGAGGAAAAATTTCTCTCTCTGCCTTAAACAAATGACCCTTTTTAAGAAATCCCAATTTACTCAAATTTGTTGTCAATGGTGATTCAGATGACTGTGAAGTGGGGAAGCTACCTAGTGTGGTAGCAACCCAAGGAGGTCTAGAAAAAACACATAAACCATCAGGAGTGGGAAGCCTCTGTCCAAAGCCTCACCCAGATGAACTTGGAGAAGCAATACATTTGTCAGACTCTGCCTAAGGCTGGAGGTAAACTCTGAACAGAAGACCTAGCCAGCTGGGCAATGACTCCAGCCATGTGTAGCTCCAGCCTGTAAGCAGTTTTTTGTGTGTGAATATATGCCCTAACAGTTGAACGCCAAACACTGCCCAAATTCTCATTAGTACTGCAATAAAAACCCAGAGCCAGATATTGGAGAAAAGCTGGAATATCAGATAGAGAGGAGACAGACAACAGCCAATTCTCACCTGCCAACTTTTCAGGTCTGTCTCTACAAAATCCTCTGATTCCACCTTCTCTCCCCCTGAGACTACCAAGCAAGTGTCCAGAAAAAGCTGAAAACCCTCCCTTCTTTTCTTCTGCCCAGCTATCTTAACTTCCTCTTGCTACATTCCTAAAGCTACGATTAAAGGTGTGGGTCATGCTCCCTGACCCTCATGGCTTGGCTCTGTGGTTGACTCTCCTGATATTCCAGACTAATTTTTATTAATATGTATCACCACAAAAACTGGAGTATTTGTTTTAAAATCAGGCTTCCTGAGTCACTTTTATGACAGTTGCTGCTGCTGAAGTGTTGCAGTGAGGTCTTCCGGTGAGAACAGAGGTGTCCATGCGGCCTTGATGGCTGCTTACTGGAACCAGGGTCTCATGATCCATTCTTCCAGTTTTTTCATTCAAGCAGGGAGGTTCTTCATCTAAAAAGTCAAAGTAACAATGACATTCAATTCTCAGGGCCTCTGAGAGAAAGAAGTGAATTGTCTGCATCAGTGAACATTTAATTATGTCTACACTTACTCTGCTTAAATTGGGCATGGCCCTAATGAACATCACAACATAGCTATTATGCCTGGAAGCTAAACAGGGAGGAGAAGCTGTGTGTGGACGGGTAATTCTTTGCTTACAGGAGAAGCAGAGACTACCCTTGTTGGGATTCAATGGGGTGAAAATCACCCCAACTCTATATCTTCTGTACATTAGTGTGGGCAGATTACCATGTCTGTCAGTCTGTCTTTTTCCATTTCATTCTTTTTTGCATTTTTGATAAATGGGACTTTAGGGATTGAGAAATTATGCTTGCAGGGATCTTAAGGTGGGAAATGACAATGAGTGTTGGAATACATGTAATAAGAAAGTTTAAAGGAGACTAGCCTGAGGAAGAGGAGTGAAGGAGAGGGCAATGGGGAGGGAACAAAGTAAAATGAGACAGTATTCCAAGATGCCATGGTAGAATGGTTTCCTTTGTATGCTAATCTAAGACTTAATTGTTGTTGAAGATTTTTGCTTTGTTTTCGTTAGAAGTTTGGATTTTGTTTGTGGTAGTTTTTATTTTTTTAAAGAAATGAATTAGATGTTTATATTAATTTTAATTGTTTGGTTTACATTTTAGGTATATTGTTAGTTAGTTTTTTATTTTAATTTATTTTTACTATTTTATCTGTCACGTGGCCTAGCCTGTGGCTCATTTAGCTTTCTTACATGGCTCTTCTTCAGGGGTCAGATAGAGACTGACAGACTCTGCCCTCCTATCTGTCTCTACTCTGATTTCCTGCCTATTGCTATGGTGCTCACCATGGGCCAAAACAGTGACTTTATCCACAGCATCACATACAGAAAACAGTCTTACCACACCTAATTATAAGAAAATAATTTGTGGAGATTTAGTGTGTGTGGTGTTTGTGTGTGTGTATGTGTGGTGTGTGTGTGTGTGTGTGTGTGTGTGTGTGTGTGTGTGTGTGTGTGTGTGTGTAGGGTATTCTAAAGAGTAGTAGGAACAGACCATGCAATGTCAGCAACAGAGGAAGAGGATTTGACTCTTCCCCACCCAAGGGTTAAAACCACAAGGGGGTAGGGCAGGAGAAACTTAGAAACTTCCAAATGTAATTTATGTCTGCAGATCACTGGAGCATCTTTGATCAGCAGCATGTGTGGCCCTGTCTTCATGCATCCCTGGAAACACAGATAGGCTGGTAAAAGTGGAAGATTGGCATCCCTTTTTATGGGCACATGAGGCAGATGTCCCAGGGTCCCAGGGCCAGTTACAAGCTTCAGAGACCCACCTGTTTCCAGTATTTCATGACAAAGTGATATCTACTTCTTTTTATGTATCTTTGTTTACCTACTGTCACCTTCATTCCCTGTGAGTCTCTCTGTAGATAGAGGATAGTCAGGAAGGTCTGCCAGGTGTGCCTAGGACAGGAGTGTTGCTGCTCAATACTGATGATCAACAGCACTGTACCTCCCAGCCCCAGGGGAGGATGGCAGACTGAAGACTGAAGAGAGATGACCCATCCTCCTTTCCACTAACCCTTTGTTCTCCTCCAGATGTCTTGATTTGATATTGAGAAGTAGCCCAGCCTCCCACTAACTCTTCTCCCAATCCTCTTGTTTATAGGAGTTCCCAGTCTAATACTCTCTCCTCCATCCCTCATTGCCTTTACTACAAATTCAATTGAAAATGGGAAATGGAAGGGGGGGGGGAGAGGGAGAACAGATTTTTACTCTGAAAGGAAGCTGTAAAAAGACTTGTAGATGCTTGGTGCATGTAAGTTGTTCAAAGCTGTAGACCTGTACCTGTTTGCTGGAAGGGCCCTGCCTCTGCTGCTCAGCATTGCCCTTCTGATGACATGTCAGTGCGGGGCACTCATGGAAGGAAATGAAAGGACGATGGCAGATTTGGATGACAGTCTCATCAGTTCACATAGGTATGCTAATCCATAGTATAAGGAGCCAAAGTGGAAAAAACAGTGCAGCGTGGCTACCCTGTCTCATATGCCACCTACTAAGGAGAATTATTTATTTGAGTACATTTCTATTTCTTTCTTTGTTTGCAAGTACACTGGGTAGTTTTAAAGACTTACTCACAGAACAGTTTGTTTCCCATGACAAAGCAAAGCACCATTCATTAGAGGTATCATTTGCCTAACTAACATGGTTCATTCACCTGAAATTCTGAAGCGTACCCAGCTTGGAGGGTTCCCGGTACCAAATGCTTCTCCTTCTACCTGTGTGGTACAGTATTTGCTTCTCAGACTAGATTCAAATGGTATTTATTAAGGTTTTTAACTAAACTTCAGTAGGAGTGAACCTAAAATAAAAGGCAGAGTGACTGTCTCACAAAGTGGAGGGAAATCAGAGTGTCCATGGAGGAACTCCCTGTCCAGCTTCCCACTCTGCTTTATGCAAATGAGAGAGGTGCTCATTCTAAGCAGATGATTGTAGGTCAGAAGCTTAGTGATGAGATCTGAGAGACAAGGGATGCTTCCAGATGCTGCTTATTTCTTGGCAGTTGAAATAAAAAGATCTCCATGACAAAGGCTTTAAAGATTCAGTCTGCGTCTCCTCAAGGAACACTGAGCCTGTATGTGACTTGTGGTTAACAGTATTGCCAGGCTCCCGCATCTGGGTCCTGGGGCCACTCAGTTGTCTTCAAGTTTACAAACTTCGTAATAATAACTATAAAATTTAATATCTTTTTTTGCATTTTTGAGCTTATAATTGCATCTTTCCTCCTGGCTTTTTTCCCCTGGGAACTCTCTCGAATACCCCTTCTTGCTCCTTCAACTCCATGGCTTATTTTTTAATTATTAATTGTTGTTATATAGTGCTTATATTACTTGTTTGTGTATGATTTTGGGGACTGACCATTTGGTAGCAGATAGCCAACTGGTGTGCTCTTTCCTGGAGAAATCTTTTTCTCCCATTTTGAGTATTCTTCAGTTGTCTACAGTTTTATGTAGAACTGAGGCCTTCTGAACTTCCCCCACACATGCTAGCATATCTATTACTGTCCTCCATGTTCAGGTTATGTGTAAGCAGCCATGCTAGTAAGACTTTATGTTAGTAGCTTCTGCTATTCCCAAGAGACATAATCTCACAGCAAATTCCCTGTCTCTTTGACTCTTACAATGGAGCTTTGTATATCAAAACATTTATATATTTCAACCACAAAGTTGTGCTTGAATTTGACTTTTTAAAAATGGTTTCTCAAATACAGAACTTGGGTCATAGTACTCTTCAGAAATGATTATTTGTTGAATAATATAGTCACATTTATACAATGATACAGGTGAGTCTAAAAGTTGAAAAATGTTTTATCCGTTTAAGTGCATGACTTCCTACAAGCTTTCCAAACAATTTTCTTTTAAAAATAAATAGTAATATTATAATTATATTAGTATATAATAATTAAATATTAAGTAATATTTAAAAATAAATAGTACTTGGGAGTCATTTACAAATTTCTCTCTGTAGAAATTTTTATAGATATAGGGCTTTCAAAGAAATGAGTTCTCATAACATGGCAGGGTCGGGTGGCTTATATTTTGGACTTTGGACTAACTGTAATGCAGTAAATTGCCATATCTTACTGATATATTTATATGATTGGTTATACGGTGAATGTTAAATGTATCATTTAACGTTGATGTTTTCAAACCTCATGAACATTTATAATGGATCAGTATTATCAATGACTCACTAATCTCTGACTGTAAACTTCAGAATGGCAGCCCATTAAGCCCTTGTTATCCCCTGACATATTGTCATCTTGACCTCCTTTTTGTGCCCTTTCCCTAGGCTAGGCATATGGTCACTGTGTGATTTTTACAAGATAAACTAGCTCACTCTTCTTCTGGCAGGGGACATTGAGCAGCTTGGGATTTGCATGTGCTCAGAACCCTTAAGAAGGCTACCCGAGCGAGCCCTATCACATGCTGAAAAGTAACTAACAGGAGGCCTGGTTATCTGATGTATTTCTGAGCTCTGCAAGTGCTCATTTCCATTCAGGACAATTCTGTCGGTTGGGGAATCTGTTCACAGTTAATTAATGGCAAAGTGTCACTCCATTTCAGTCTCTACTCATGACTGTCTTTGTGTTCCTCCCAATTAGCTCAATCAGTCATTTCTAACATTTCTGCCATTCCAGTATTTTCCCCATATCTGAAGCTTTGTGTTCCAAAGTGTTCAGTTGCCTGTGATTTAAGGTGGTTTCCAAATAATGAATGAAAATTTTAATTTCCAGAAACAGCTAATGCACCCAAAGGGGGCTGTGCTGTCTGCTTGGAGCTGGTTTGTCACATTGACATTTACTGTGAATTTCTTGTTATATTGCAGATGAGAGTGCACTGGTTGGTGTTAGCTGAAAATGCTTCAGACACTGGGTTTGATCCCAACACTGTAAACTGGGAAAATGAAAGAAAAAATAATAATAATACAGAGCATCAAGACTACCCATGGTATCAGACCCTCACGGGAGGGTAGGAACTAGGTTTTATTAATAAAAATGATAACACATGTACACATTACTGAGCATAATGTCTGAGATAGGTGCTGGACTCTCTCCATGCAGAGTCAGCATTTTAAATACAGACTTTCAATTGGAAGATGGCTTTTGGAGAGACCTCAGTATATTTCTGTGCTCTGCATCACAGTAAAGCAATGTGCAAAGTGTTAGCTTCAGTTCTGCACTGAACATGCTTAGCTGACATGTTTATGATAGTTCAAGTTCCCAAGATAGGGATGTTTGTTTTTCTCTCCTTTGTCTTCCTCTCATAGTTCATTGGTTTTGGTAGTAGGGAATGAACCCAAGACCTCAGGCATGGGAAGCACATATTCTACTGTGGAGCTTTACCTCTGGCTAATTTATCTTAAACCTTGAAATGTCTTAGCAAATACAATTTTAGTTGTAATTCCGGTAAGCATTGAGATGATCTTTGTGAAGCAGAGTACACTGGGCCTTCCATCTTCACCAGTCTCTCTCCCGTCCTTTTCCTCCAGATGAAACATTGGGTATCTCCAGGCATCCTGAGAATGCACCTGAGGTGGGAGGGGAATAATTGCTTTAATACATTGAAATTATTGGGCCAGCTCTTGATGAAGAGACAAACACGAGTTGTTTTATTTAAAAGGTTTTTTTGGAGTTCAGCAGCTTCCCATGTTGATAAGAGGCTGATGTCTTTTTTCCAGGCCCTTTGTCATGAGGAGCTGGGACCTCCTCCCCTTCAGATGAGTCATGGGGGTGGCCGTCACCCTTGTGCTTCCTTCCTTCACTTCCACTGACCTGTCATGATTTCCCAGTAGACAACCCTTTACAGAAATGCTCCAGAAAGGGGTGAACAGTGTATGGCAATGACCTTTTCTGTCTTGTGGTCTGTGCTCTGTGGATACAACAGTTCTTTCACAGGCAACCTTGTAAACTCACTACATCTCACACAGCAGTAGCCTGTATGTTGCCTATTTTAAATAAGTCAGACATTTCACCCTGTAGAAACACAACTTTCCACTTAAATATTCTGTTTTGCACACTGTTTAAATCTGGGCACACATTTGGTCAGTCTTCAAAAGCACCTACAATTGGAACTGATCTGTTTATTTCCAAGGTGGCCAATCTTGTAAGACTTGTTTCTGTTCCTGGAACCCTCTTCCCTTCACACATAAAGCACATGAAAAATTCTTCTGCTCTAGTATCTCATCAAAAATGCTTGCTTTTTTTTGGTGAATTCATATGTGGTGTGTGTGCATGCATGTAGATGTACATGTGTGGAGGTGTGCAAGCACATCTGCCTCCATGTATGCAGAGGCCAGAGGCTGACATGAGGTATCTTCTTGATAAGTCTTTATCATTTGTACTAAGGCAGGATTTCTCTTTAAATGTGGAGCTTTCCAGTTCAACTGGTTTAGCCAGCCATTGTACCCCTGGAATTTTCTCTGTACCTCTCATGCCACCATGCTCACCCAGCTCTATGTGTATGCTGAGGAATTCAAACATTTTTCTCACATTTGCATGCCCAGTGTTATTCACTGAACCACATCTCTAGCCTACAAAAACTCTATTTTTAATTTTAAAATTGACATCTTGGGGCTGGGGAGATAGCTCAGTAGGAAAAGTGCTTTTTGACTGTGATGATGTATATTCAATAAAATCAGTCTGGAATATCAGAGGACAGAGTAACCCACAGTCAAGCCATGAAGGTCAGGGAGTGGTGACCCTCATCTTTAATCCCATCACTTAGGACACAGAGATCCTGTGAGTTCAAGGCCTAATAGCTAGGTATTGATAGTACTCACCTTTAATCCTAGCACTAGGAAAGTTGATTCAAGAATTGGAATAGCGGGGCTAGAGAGATGGCTCAGTGGTTAAGAGCGCCGTCTGCTCTTTCAGAGGACCCTGGTTCGATTCCCAGCACCCACATGGCAGCTAACAACTGTCTGTACTTCCAGTTCCAGGCAAACACCAAGGCAAATAAATAAAATAAATAAATAAAGTTTAAAAAAAAAGAATAGCTAGGCAGGGAAAGAAATATAGGGCAGGAGAAGTCAGAAGTTCTTCCCCTTGCCTGAGTACCCAATCAGTCTGAGTACTCGTGGAGAGAGAACCTACCCTGTTCTGCCTGAAGAGTTGGTAGGGTAAGAATTAGCTGTAGTATGTTTCCTCTTTATGATATTTTTATTAAATATATATAACCACACATAAGGATCAGAATTTGGATTCTCATCATGTAAGAGCCAAAAGGAAGACAGGGAGACCCAAGGATTCATCAGCCAGCCAGTCTATCAAATCAGAAAGCTCTAAGTTTACTGAGAAACCTTTTTCCAGTAAATGAAAGGGAGACTGTTCAAGGCAGAGGCCTGTTACAGCCTCTCACTTCTGCACACACATTCAAGGATACACACACATACAATGCTACACACTGACACACATATACTCACACATATGCATGCACACATGTACATACATACATGCACACAGTCACACATACATTCATTTATACACACACACATACATAACAACTGTGTATTTATGGATGTTACATGATATTTGGACACATCCATATACAGATCTACTTTTTGACAAGAGCTCATATTAGACTCAGTGCACCAGTGGCATTCTGTATGTGGATTAGGAGCTGAGTACAGCAGATAGTAACAGCAATGTTGTCAGCACACCAAGGCGATTCTTTCAGAGGATTCTGTAGGCCAGCAATTGAGAGTTTACCTGGTAAACTTCAAAGAGTCCTTGGGGACCTGGCCCCATATGGACTCTTCACTCTCAGTCTCCAGGCACAAGGACATGGCTTGCCTGCACCTGCCATCACTGCCCTGCTTTGTGGGTACAGTTGGAAGGGGTGAGATGTGGAGGATGAGAAAAGTTTCATGTAATCAGCAGGTCTTTCAGCTGAAGCTTAGAGATACATCAGGTTGCAAAGACAGTTGAGAGGAACTCTTTGTGCTAACCACAGTTTCCAAAATGTAGAGGAAAGGGTTAATGTGAGGCCAGCAGGTGTTTCAACCTCAACAGAGCTTGAATTTAATCACTTGGGCTTAGAATAATCATTTTTAAATCTCTGAATATTTGTGATTAAGATAGTTTGTCTCTAGCTAAATTATGAACTAGGGACAATCTCATTAAACCTTACTTGAATTGTCCCTAATTTGCATAGAAATTAAATTTCCCATTACTTTGGATTTTAAAAATTGAATTAACTATCTAATTTTTCTGTGGAAGGAATTGTTGCTATTAATTTCCAATCAGAGCAAAGGTGTATCAAGTACCTAATGTGTTTATCCGTCTAATGCTCAAATGACTTTCTCAGCTGAAACTGAGGGTTGTGTGGAAGGTATTTCCTGGATGGAACAGGAATAACAACAGTCTGGCCTTGGAGGCTAGAACTTGCAAAGAGGAAAAGTGTCAATAGCAATAACAAAATGCAGAGGTGGAGTGGCAGGTGTTGATCTCGTGGAATAGGATTAACAACCCTGCCTTTGGGGCTAATAAATGAAGTCGCACCAGAAAAATGTAGGAGTACTTGATAGTGTTATATCAACTTGACACAAGCTATAGGTGTCTGAAAGGAGAGAAACTCAATTGAAAAATATGCCCCACAAGAGGCTAGAGGCAAGCAAGCCTGTAGAGCATTTTCTTAATTAGTGATTGATGAGTGAGGGCCCAGCCTATTGTGGATAGTGCCATCCCTGGGCTCACGGTGCTGGGTTCTATAAGAAAGCAGGTTGAGCAAGCCTTAAGAAGTAAGCCTGTAAGTAATATCCCTCCATGGCCTCTGTCTGCATCTGCTTCTGCTTCCAGGATCCTGCTCTGTTTGAGTTCCTATCCTGACTTCCTTTACAATAATGTGTAAATGTAAGCCAAATGAACTCTTTTGCCCCCAAGTTGCTTTGGTCATAGTGTTTCATCACAGCAATAGTAACCCTAAGACAGCAGGGGATGACAATTTTTTCTTATTTCTAACATTCTATTGGCTAACTACCAGATAATTCTCAATAATTAAAAATAAGCAATTATAAATGTCATTCAGAGAATTTGGCACATAAATATAGTTTGGGTTTAAATTTTAATTGAAAAAAATCAGTGAATGAATTGAGGTACTTAAAGTAGATGTTTAATTTATTTATAACAGTGTTTCTGTTTCTTTTCAACATCCATTCAGAGAAGAGCCATTGAAGTTGCATGAATCAGAGGAAACGAAGTGAGAGCACCACTAAGGCAGTTTGCACTCTAGAAGGGATGACAGATTTCACAGCTAATACAGCCAGTCTCACATCGGTGTACTTCATCTAGGGATAAGGAAAATTCATAATTGATGTCTGGGACTATAAGCACTGGGAGAGTAAACATGAGAAGGCGCCTATTTCCATTCAGTTTGAAGAAAGAAATACATTGTTGCTGCATTCATTAATAACCCTAAAATCAGTGCCAAAATGAGAGTTGAAGATACTGTCAGCTGTGTGTACAGAGGGGAGACAAAGGTTTCATTATACCTTAATTTCAGGCTGTTGCATGGGACTCAAGAGACTGCTAAGTAGAAGTCTGATGACCATGGATTTGGTTATGGTTAGAAAAACATTAGCATATTTAAGTCTCTAATAAGCTAGGCAGAGAAAAAAGACTATAAAAGCTGCAGGTGTTTGTGTGTTTTATATTCAGAATACCACCTAGTTAGTGCTTCCTACCTTTGAGACAGGTATTCTCCCTCAGAGCTCCACCCCACCCCAAAGCTGTTGAAAAGGTTTTCAGCAGATTGCAGCAAGCTTGCACATCAACTTGCTGTGTTGGGTGCTGCATAAGTTGTGTAGCAGGGTCTTATTTCTGTAATTACTTGGGCCGAGCTGATTTGTATAGTCTATCTAATAATACCAATGCAACATCATCAATACTAAAGAATGTTAACATAAAACCTTTTAAATTTGATAGGAGGAACCTCAATGACAAAGAAAGAAAACAACTCAGAAATAAAGAAAGGGAAAAAAAGGATCCATTAAAGCATAGTTTTGCTAGCAGATTTCTGAGCATTACTTACTTGAATGCATTTGTTATTTCTGCTTAATTGTTTTATATTTCTGTAATCTGCCATTGATAGATGAGGCTAAGGGAGTTGAATTTACAATATTGATTTTGAGAAAATCTAGAGTAATTGAATATTTCTTAACTAGATTGGAGATGAAGAGCATGTGGATACAAACATAATAAGACCCAGAGTTGAAGAGATGATTTCTCTAGTTCACTTTAACTGTCTGCTTGACACAGCATGGTGTCATTTGAAAAGGGAGACTCAGTTGAAGGATCGCCCAGATCACACTGCCCTATGGACTTATCTGTGAATGTTTACCTTGAATATCAATTGATGTAGGTAGGTCCAGCCTACTGTAGGTGGCCCAATTCTTTGAGCAGGTAATACTGGATATATATCCCAGTGCCCTGGCCAGCAGGGTCTTCAGCGTGAACCTGAACCTAGAAATGAAACAAATGGAAGGCAGGAACACAAAGAACAGAAGGACAAGACAAATCTCTCTGTTCAAGTCCTAAGCTTTATTATTTCAGTCAATATTTATACAGAATCTCTGCCATGCAGGTAGCTGGGAGGAAAAGGGGTGCGATATACAAAAGAAGGTGGTAAGCCTGTGAGAGGAAGTAACAGGGTAGAATTGATATGGAAATCTATCTGTTATCAGTTGAGGGCCTGGAGGATGTCACCTGCTGATCTGAAAGGGTCAAAGGAGAAGGCCTGGAGGATGTTACCTGTTGGTCTGAGGGAATCAAGGGAAACCACCTGGAGTCATGGTTTAACTTAAAACAATAAGAATGTAGCCTTCTGGCAAATGGCTATCTGTAGGAGCTAACTTATAAAATATGGCTAAGTTAGACTTTGGCTCCCAACATCCCAGTATTACTTGCTCAAAGAATATATATATGTGTGTATATATACAAATATATACACATTATTCTGTGATCAAGGCAGCAAGAAATTTTATTCCATGACTTTTGCTTCAAATCCTTAGTAAGTTCTTGCCCCGACTTCTCTCAATGAAAGACTATGAACTACAGAATGAAAAACTCTTTTCTAATGTTAGTTATTTTCTATTGTAATAAGACAACTTATAGAAGAATTTTGGGGGAAATTAGAGTTTCAAAGAATGAGTCTACTATCTTAATGGCGAGGAGCATGGCAGCAAATAGGCATGATGCTAGAGCAGTAGTTTAGAGCCTACATCCTGACCCACAATTACAAGCCAGGGAGAACTAATCTGAAATGGTGTGAGCTTATAACCATAAAGCTTGCCCCCAGCTATACATCTCCTCCAGCAAGGCCACTCCTCCTAATCTTTCTCAGACAGTCTATCATCAGGAGACCAAGCATTGAAATATATGAGTCTATGGGGTCATTCTCATTCAAATCAGTTGATTTTGATAATGGTATTTATCACAGTGATATAAGGAAACTAGAATCTGCTATGATATTTTAGGAAATAAGTGACAGATTATGGATTCCAATGTCAAAAACATAAAGGGTGTTAGTTTTAGGGCACTGGGAGATCTATATGAAAGAAAATGTTTTAACATTTGTCAGCAGAACTCAGAGGAAGAAAGCTGCTGAGTTATCTGGGACTGGAATGTAAATAAAAGGATGATCAGTTGGCCTAGGAATATGTCCCAGGGGTGTGTCTTTAAATACTTGCCCTTCTGCTTACTCTCTCACTCAGAAAACCCTCCCTACATTCCGGCAGTCTTGTGGGCTAAGGACCAAGCTCTCAACACATGCATTTTTGGAAACATGAAAGGTTCAAACCATAACAGGTAGATAAAGACCAGAAGAGGCCAAAAGCAAAAGACCTAAGTCATGAAGGCCTTGAAGGTTGGGAATTAGGAGCCATGCCATGGGTAGGCCCATGATTCGAGACTGTTGAGCCCCACACAGAGCACTGGGCTGCATCTGACCTTATTAAAAGCACATTGTACTCCATTCTTTGATATGACACTAGCCTAGACTAGCTATCATGGCTTGTCAACTGTGGTATTATTTGATTAGAAGAATTCTCTTTTTATTGTTTTTGAAATATTTAGAGAAAATACTGCTTTACCAAATTTTCTTTCAAATGAAGATTTTTTTTAGTAGCAAAAGTGTGTATATGTATGTGTACCTGTGAAGATATGTTATATATTTAATAAGTAGTGGAATTACGTTTTTACAATGTAAATAATTGTCCTACCTACTAGTTTAATAAAAGTACTGATTAGCTGAAGGCAGACAGGAAGTTTGGGCAGAGCTACCAGACTGGGAAAACTCTGAGAAGAGGAAGAGCAGAACAGAGATGCCAGAGAGTCACTATGGAGACATCACAATGAGACTCCAGCAGACACAGAGGAAAGAAGTTGAAATGCTGCTCCCAGAAAAGGTACTGAGCTATATGACTGAACAAGAGAAGAACCATGAGTTAGTTTAAGAGTAAAGAATTAGCAAGTTACATGCCTGGGCCCTTGGTCAATCAGCATAAAATTAATACAAGCATCTGTGTGTTTCCGTGTGACTTTGAGTCTGTGGGTATGTGGGTCTGTGGGTCTGCAGGTCCAGACCTCAGGACTAGGCCAGAAAGGCTAGATCAGAAACTTACTACTACATGTACCTATGTGCATGCCTGTGTGCTTGTATATGTGTGCATGTATGTACCCACATGTATATATGTATACGAATATATCTATGTGTTTATGTGTGTGAACACATGTCTGAATGCATGTGTATGCATGTATATCTGTATGTGGGACTACAAATGTGGATGCACATGTGTGCATTCATGTGTTTTTCTTAGAACTTTCAAAAGCTTCTTTGTATTATAGAAGAGATTTAAAGTTTGTGGATTTTTCTTCCTTCAGGCACACGTTGAGCTTGCATTTGAGGCAGCAAACAGATTCTGTGGGAGTTCTATATAGGAAGATGTCACATTCTGACTGGGGAGATCCCCTCACCCAGAGAAGAGCAGTCTGCCTTCTCTGGGGCCTTGAGGGCAAGTAGACAGAAAGCCCGGAAAGACCTAACTTGGCCTCTAAATGGCATGATTTTGGCACTGGGTGTGTTGGGCAGGAGGAGCACACAATATAGGCCTTGAGACTAGGCAGGTGCTGCACCCTTGTAGACTCAACTACTTTTGGAGTAGATGCAAGTTGGTCCCTTGAGCCCATCCCAAGGCCAGCCTTACACTCTAGAGAGGCTCCATTTTAAAATATAAAATAAAATAAATAAAAAAGCCAACTGGTGTAGTAGTATGTTTCTGTCCTGGACTTTTGGACCTAGCCCTAGGGTTTAGACCCACTTGCAGCCTCACTGCCACTTAGCACCAAATAATCACACAAAGGCTTATATTAATTTTATGCTGATTGACCTAGGGCCCAGGCAGAGGTGGTACACACCATTAGTCCCAGCAATTGGGAGGAAGAGTCAGGAAATCTCTGTGAGTTCGAGGCCAGCCTGGTATACAAAGCAAGTTCAGGACAGCCAGGACTATTACACAGAAAACCCTATCTAAGAAAAAAAAGGAGGGGGGCTGGAGAAATGTCTCTGACCTCTGATATTTCAGACTGGTTATAAATGACATTACCACAAACCAGACAGTCATTTGGAAATCCTGTACTTTCCACCAAGGCTGCCTTCACACTTAAGAAAATCCTCATGATTGTGCCAATGGGAAGAAATAATATTGACATAAAAAGTATAACATACATGCCTAGTGCTTCATTAACTTCCATTGAGTGATATTGACTATATGTGGGAAAATGTATTAAGAATTGTTGAGGTTTTGAGAACCAGTTAGCTCCTTAATAGCATCCTTCAGAAAGAAGAATGGTGGTGACATGAGAGCCCCTGCTGCACAGATACAGCGGCTTCCATTCCCCCAGCTTCCATGCCCTCTTCTGTAAATACACAAATGCAAATGTATTTAAGAAACTTTAGTTTCACTATAATAGCCTATACTCCTTATATGGGAGAAGTGAATTAAAATAGATAGCAGACTGCCAATAAGTCATGCTCTTTATGAATAAGTACTTTATAAATGTAACTATATATATATAAAATGTTCATCTCATTTCTAAGTAGAAATCAATGTGCAAAAATAAACTGATACACAACACACCTATCACTTTCTGAAGGTTGCCATCATTGAATTGCAAGTGTAGAAACCACAAATGATAACCCACAGAAGTTTACAGTTAAGAAAAATACCTAAAAAGGCTGGCTTAGCCATTACTTTTAAATTAGTTGTTACATAATATTAAAATTGGGCACATTCTCTAATTAAGACATAACCCTGGTCCCTAACTAGGATTTCTAATTTAACATCATTACTTGCCTTGAATTAAAGTAAATGCAGACCTAATTAGATAAATACAGTAGTTATCATGATCTGATTATTAAGCAGCAATTTGCAAGGCCTGTTGTGAAAGAAAATTTCATCAGGTTTTGTAAATATTGAAAGACAGTGTTATAATGGGAACTGTGACCTACATATAAGAGATGGGGAAGTCCTGTTTGTTTTACTGAGTTTTCCTTTGCTTGGTAATTTTGTTTTGTATGTCCTTGTTGCAGTTCATTTTGTACTGCTGTAATCAGATTTCACAGACTGGGTGATTTATAGTGAATGGAAATGTATGAGCACATTTCTTTGATGCCCAAAAGTGCAAGGTAAGGAAGCTGGCAGCAGGGAGAGGCTTATTTTGTGCCCTCATGTGGAAGAATACAAAGAAGCAAGGAACAAAGAGAATGAACATGAATGACAGGCTCACCCCTAACTTCCAGAGGTGGTGCCATGTCACCAGCACTTCCTGTTAGGGTCCACCTACCAACATCCTGCATGGGATCAGCCATGCCACACATGGCCTCTGTGGCCACAATCAAGCCACTGGAATGCTTGTGAAGCCTGGGAAGACAAACATCTGCTGATCTTTCTAATTTGAGTTGACCAGGAATAGACACAGTGTCACTATCATCTGCCACATTCTAGGTGTGGTTGGTCTAAAGTAGCTTTGATCCTGAATACCTTCAAAATGGTCATGTGCTAAAGGTTCAGTCCCCAGAATGACATTGCTGAGAGGCGGCAGAACTTGTGAGAATCAGGGCCCAGTGATAGGAGTAGTATTAGGAAAATGTATTCCTTTGCTTTCCCCATGATGTAAGCAGCAGCCTGTCATATGTCCTGGCTGGACTGCTTTAGCTCAAAAGAACAAGGTCAGTAACCACAGGCTGGAACCTCTGAAACTATGAGCAGAAAAAAATCTTTTCTTTATTGACTTGAATAACTAACACAGGGTGGGATGTAGAAATCCTGTGACTTGTTTTTATTCTGAGGAGTAATGTTCTTAACTAAAAAAACAAGTTTCAATAAGAAATAGAGGAGAACCACTCCAATTACCACCTGGCTGTCTGTGAGCAGGTGATTAATGCCAGTGTGGCAGAAGGCAGGCATAGGAGCTGCCTCCCTTCTGGCTCTTCCTTCTGTAAGTGCAGATGCAGAGACATCCTTACATTTGGTAAAGCAGGCCAGGGCTCCTCACTTTCTGACTTTCACTCTTCCTGACCAAGGGTTGGTCTTATTTGCAGCTTCCCTTGAGGGCGAAGATAGCTGTTCACATTCTCATTCCATCTCTCTGTTCAGAAGCATGTCCTATCTTCAGAGGAACGTGAGGGGCGTCTCCCAGGTGGCTCTGTTTCGGTGGATTCCCTTTTCCACCCCCTTTGAGTATCCAGTGAGATTTCTTGGCCATCAGTGCAGTCTGGCCTTAGCTTACCTCTAGGCCTCCTGCTTTATATGAGGCCTTGATGCATACTCTGTGGCTGTTCAGTTGTCGCTCCTGTCTCCACTGTAAAGGATATGATAAAGGATTCTGTATAATTCTAGAAAATATTTACATCTCAAAAACAAAACACAGATCTTTATAGTATCCCGTAGTGAGGTGAGTTTGCTATCATCTCAGCTTTGTGCCTGACCCCTTTGTACCTGTGCCATTGCCATGAGGAGTTATAGTGACTGAAGAAATCATATCAGTAGCAGTAAGAACCAGTTCAAAAGTCAAATCAGTGACATGTCAAGTATTTGATCTTCCAAGAAGCTATTAAAAAACAGTCCCAAGGTGAAAAATTTAAGTGCCAGGAAAACAAAAAAGTGAGGTCTTGTAGAAAAGGGGCTGTAGAACCTAAGCTACTTTGAGCTATACACAAAAGTGTATTTTAGTGATCATCCATTCTTCACTTGGATGACTGACAAGCATGTATAAGCTTTGACTGGGTAACAAGTAAGAATAATTTACTATATCCAGAGGGAATGACAATCCCCCATTTAGAATACTTAGGAACAACATATGACAAATGTGATGTGGTGGAACATGACAATGACACATTCCTTCTATAAATATACACTCAAGACAAAGTCTTTAGCAGTGCCAGTATTCATGAAGACTACTCAGGGCCATTTTCCTAGGAGGCTTGGTAGCCTGCTTCCCTTGGTAGCAAGACATGCCAGGGCTAGAGTCTAACCATGCTTCCAAGAGGCAGAGCCAACTGACCTGGATCATCACAGCTATCACACTCAGAGTATGGAGGCTCTTCCCATACGCCTTGTGTATGAGCCTGAGTATGTAGCTTGTGTGCTTTGAGAGTAGCAGGCAGAAATGACCAGGCCCTCCCTACAACACAGGGAAGTCTGCCATCTGCCGTACATCTCATGGCCAATTAGTCTTACCCTAAACATTAAGACTATCCTGTTGAGAGGTCTTGTGGGGTATCCTTCTGAGCTCCAACAGTGTGAACTGGATGCACTGCCAGGGACCACACACAGCAATGCTCTAGACAGAAAATGTAGAGCATTGGCTTTCTGGTTGGGAGTAGTGTAACAGTCAGTGGCAACATACAGTTCATCCCTATGAAGTCACACAGAACATTCCATATAATGTGGCATCCTGCTTTGGTCCAATTTCCAAAGCATAAGAAAGAACATTTGGATATCCTGCATATCCTCATTCTCAAATGAGACACCTCTGTATTCTGAAGGACCCTAGTCTTCAATGAAATACTTCTGAACCCTGTAGGACCCCAGTCTTCTATGAGACATTGTTGGCACATCGATGTCCCCTTCAGAAGGAAGCTGCTTCCTCTTAGAGTCTTGGTTCCATGGGGTTCTGTGCATCCCCATTGCACATGCTATATAGTTTTGCTTTTCTTTGCTTCCTTATTGAAGTAAATGGGACCTGCTGTGTTCTTATCGCTTCTGATGGTGAGTTCAATCTTGCACAGGCAATGAGCAAGTGAATATATTAAAGAGAAAACCTGACTTGAAAGGATGTTACCTACTTAATGTAATTCTGGCTCTTTCATCTGAAAGCTCAGAGTCTGTGACTAGCCATAGTGAAGGAAAAAGTACAAAGGAACTTACTGGTGTTGCACGTTGCAGGCCATTCATACTTAGACTTCATCATTTGGCTGGATGCATGAAAACAATTATATTATCATATGTGAAGGCAGAGTGCTGGGGGCTCAAGTCTGACCTTCAGTTCAAGGTAACTGAAAGATGCTGAGGTCCCTGGATGGCAGCAGATGATGGCATGATTACTTGGGAGGGAGATACCCACATGTGTGTGTTCTTGCCCTTCACTTCTTCCTTCCTCCCCTCACTTTGTTTCTTTGCCCCCTACCTTTGACACAGAGTGCCTCCTGCCATTTGGCCACTTTAGGGTTTAGGAAATGCTGGGCACAGACTCTGTGTGCTCCCCATTCTCATGCAGTCGTGGAGGAGTGCTTTCCAAAAACCAAAAGGGATAAACAAAATTTAACTAAAAATATGTTCTGCTTCTGAAGTTCTACTGTTTCTTTACATAGGAGCACAACCACAGGAAATAACATACTGCATACTGAAAAAGTGCTAAATGAAAGGATGCTGAGTGTTCTCACCACAAATGAGAAGTGCTTGAAAAATATAGATGTACTCACCTTGATGTGAATGAACATTTTACAACACACAAACATCAAAACATTATAGCCTCATATTGTATCTTAGACATCTGTATGCATTTTTGCTTCAGTTTATATACATGAAATAATTGTTTAGGGCGTCTTTAATTTTCAACTAAGTGGCACAGGGTAGAGAGGCTCCTGTATTCTCATGGAGAAGTTGGGGATGAAATAAGAGGCCAAAATAACAATATGCAGAGTGACTCTTGGCTTTTCTTTGGAATTCTAGTTCCTCTAAGGCCACTATTTTCATTGTCTCTGCCACTCTGCACCTGGGTCCCTATGGCTGACAGATGAGGGTTAGTTCTCAAGCATGAACTACAGAAGAGCTCGGTGGCCTGTTCTTTGCCACAGATATGAGGCATGAGATCAGTAGTGATGTGCTGCAAAAATGTTACATGCCAAAGGCATGCATGGGAGTAAGATTTACTATCTCCTGGGCACATCTCAGCTATCTGTCAGGTTGACCGAGGTTAAGGACTAGTGAAGGACTGACAGAATGCTCCAGGGCCTTGCTTGTTGGGCCTTCTCTATGGTCACTTCCTTGTTCCCACTGCCTTCAGTCCAACATAACCACATGGTCTATTTCCATAGCACTGACATTGCATTTTTCACTGGGTCTCCACAGCCTTGTGCACAATTCCTATACCTGAAGTTTCCATAGTCAGGAGTGACCATCCCAGACCAGGCCTCAGACCTCAGCAATCGTTGTGGTCTAGCAACATCTACTCTGTTTGGTGAGATTACTATGCCAAGAGCCTTGCAAATTTCTTGCAAGATGTCATTGTCCAGGACCTGTAAAATACACTTGTCTCCATTTCACACCTATGCCTTAAACCAATGGCTCTGTGCACCACCAAGGTATTCATAGGCCTGCATGACGTAAGTTTTGAGAAATAGGAAATATGAAACCAAGATAGAAGATATCTCTACATTTTCTCTAACATCAGGCAGAGGAGAGAATATTAAACCTAGAAATGATTATTTCTGAGATTAGTCATGAGATAGTCATCTCATGGATTAAGAAACTCTGAGTCAAGAGGAGCTGTGCTTCCTTTCGTTCTAAATGACAATACAGCATGCTGTGTGACATGGCCTAGCTCAGTCCTCCCAGACACTGGCTCAGTCTGATGATGTTATATTCTCAGGGACCATGGCCCCATTTGCTTTAGTAAAAACGGAGCCCTGGCTACAGTTAGCTCATCTAGGAGTTTCCTGGATTTTGTTGTTTATTTAGGCTCATTGAGAGGACACGGAGTCATGTGGCATGTGGCTTACCTTTTTCTTGCCTCCCTCCACTGCCCTAACCTCCCCTACACTCTTCTTCCTCTCTTTGAGTATGGAACTCCTTACCGTCATCCCACCACATTTCTCAGAGCACTGGAGTTAACAGCTGTGTGCCAATATGCCTACCTTATGCATTTTTAAAGGTAGGGGCACCCCTCTAGTTGGGTTTCCTTTGAGGATCTCGAACACTGAAGGGACACTGACCACCTGATCAGTGTGTAAGGGTTTCTGTCACCTCAAGTTCTACACAAACTTACCTGAAATGAAAACAGCCTGGGGTGACTATTACTGTGCCTGTGAAGCTGGCTTTTGCAGGATAATTGTGAGGGAAGGTGTTTGTTTTCTCAGCTTTCATTTTACTTTGAAGAGAGTATGACTAGCTTTAATCAGAGCCATTGGTAAAGTCTGTGTTACTCCTAACTGATTAACTTTTTCCCCCTATAATGAGTGAAGTGCTCTAATTTCATGTGTGAAATTAACTTTCTTAATTATTGACTATAAACATTGCTTTGAAGAACCTTTTGGTGCCGTTCTTCTCAAAGCAGAGCCAGCCAGATACCTGGGCCTTGCTGGCTACACAGTATAGCTGAATCAACAAGTTCCTGGTTCAGTGAGAAAGCTCCATCTCAACATTCATGGTAGGAGGCTCTAAAATGGCTCAGTGCTGCTTGCCACCAAACCTGATCATCTAAGTTTGGTCCCAGGAAACAACATAGTAGAACAAGAGAACAAATTTGCACAGAATTGTGTATTGGTTTGGGCACAGCAGAACATGACAATAAATTGTGTGTCATAGTAAGAGAGTGATTCAGTGAGATGAAGACCATGGAAAGTTCTTTTGAGCAGAAACAGGAGAGATCTGAATAGACAGCTTGGACAGAGAGGACACTCGACTTAGAGAAGGGCTAAGGCTGCAGGTGGCATCAGCTCACTGGTGGATGTGCTCTTGTTGGTTAAGTGTTTGTTGCAAAAATCCTGGGGTTGGAGAGATGGCTCAGAGGTTAAGAGACTATACTGATCCTCCATAGGGCCAGTACTCAGCCCCCAGAACCCATATCTGCTGACTCACATTGTCTATAGGTTCTGGGAGATCTGATGCTTCTGGCCTTAGTAGTCACATGAATTCCCATGCAGATGCTCACAGGGAGACACAAAAACATAGTTAAAAATACTAACACTGAATCTTAGGAAAGATGTTCTCTAAGCAGACATTAAAAACAATAAAACCTCATGATGACTTAAGTTAAGTTTGTGGTTTGGTATTTGCCCATATGATATCGATCCTGGGAGCTTGTTTCTTGTGGGCTGTTGGCTGGGCAGCTATAAGTTTGGATACAGGGAAGGAACTCAGGATTCTTCAGTTGAAACATGGATTCTGTTTTCATCTGTGTTCTGGAAGTATTTTAATGATCTCTTGTTCCCTTTTTGAATCTCAGTGTCATCTTATCAGTATGTAAAAATACCTCACCTTGATTGCTTGGTCTTCCCAATCCCTGTGTGGTGCTGTGACCAGTCAGCTGGCTGGGGTCCCTCTGCTGTATCCACATGGAAATTGTAGATAGGCAAGAACAACTCTTCAGGTGATGGCCATTGACAGTTGTGTCATTCTGTGTGTGACCATCACAGACAGTAAGTAGCAGGAGGCCAGAAGGAGCAGTGGCTGCCTAGCACCAAGTCTCTTTAGGCCTTGGGTAGTGGAGCCCTGAGCTCCACAGTTTCCCAGATCTTGTGTATGGATATGATATCTGAATTTCGTAGTTTGTCATCTGTAGCAAATGACAATAATTCTTGGTAGCAGGTAGTGATGCGGTGTCTAGGTTCAGAGTGTCAGAAACCCTTGATTCTGCTATCTGTCTAAAACTCTAGGCTTGTTGAGATGACCAGTGGCTAAGAATGTATGCTGCTCCTCCATAAGACATGAGTTCAGTTCTGGATACCTGGAATTGCTGCTAACTCCTTCCCCAGGGAATCAAACAGTTTCTTCTAGCACAGGGTACACTGTCACACATGTGAAAAAATAGATCTTAAAAAGTAAGCCTTCCACATAAAAGCATTTCTGATAAACTCCTATGTTTCAAATATTATGTAGCACATAATTATAAGAAAATGACAGTTGTTCATAATTGTGTGTGTGTGTGTCTGTGTTGGTGTACACAGCGATGGTGTCACTGTGCTTTCAAACTTCCATGTTTGACATAGTTAACTGCTTAGCTCTGCCTCTCCCTCAGCTGTCAAGCAGCTCCCTACTCTGCCATCACCAGTTCAGCCTGCTCAGAGTTGACAGAAGTCTTTCATTCTGTCTACAGGAGCAACACAAATGAAGGCAACATGGAAGCAGACACCAAACAGTTGAGTATCTTTCTTACACAGCCAGGGAAGGGCTTTCTGCACCAATTACAGCAGACCTCACATAGAGATGCAGGCTTGTGCCTGTACCAATCATAGCATTGCCATTTTGAACTGGCCACAGTGGTCCCTTTCCTAGGTCTTGAGGTAAAGTGGTCTTTTAATGGTTTAAGTGAAAATGGCTTCAGGGTTAACTTGAGTTTCCTGTGTTTTTTGATAGCAAACAGATTTAGCACATCTAATGATAGTATTTGAGAATTGAAGGCAGAAGAATTAAGAAGTCATAATCATTCCTGGCTATATAGTGACATCAAAGTCTGTTTCATGATACCTTATCTCAAAACAAAACAAACAAACAAGAATCCCCCCCCAACAAAACAGGCAAACAAACAAATAAGAAACAGCAAGCAGCTGGTACAAACACCAGCAAATTGATTGAAACATTCCTGGATGTGGCTGTGTCTTAGGGTACTAGACCAAGCAACTATAGGGAATCTGTGATGCATTGGAAGGACAGACCTTAAAGCAGTAAAGGCCAGAAGGAACACTCAGGTGGCTTCTAGCTAGGAAGTCAAATCACTGCATCTTATGTCTGTTTGTTTATAGAAAAATATATATCAGAAAGCATGCTTAAAATAAGAACATATATGTGTGTTATATTTTCCTGTGTTATTTATATATAGATATATAATTAACATAGTCCCAACAGTGCTTCCACAATGCTTCAAACCCATGAATTGCTTGTGATTAGGGAGTTCCCCTCAACATCTGCACAGGAACAGTGGGCAGATCTGATGTGGGACAATCAGGCTGCCATCCCAGTCAGGCACCTGCAAGATAGCAGGCTCCGCACTCCATAATGCTTTTTGTCGTAAAGTGACACAGGAGGCACTTGAACTCCCTGAAAACTGAAAGCAATGTACTTGTTTCAGACTGTTATTGAGTGTGAAGAACAAATAATATCCACTCCACTCATCATTGGTGTCATCCTCCATACTCCTGTTTTCTCTTCAGAGGACAGAAATAGAACTAACAAAATCTTCTGCTCTTTGGTCCTTGGTCTTTAGAGCAAGAGCTTTCTCTGCATTGCTTGTTTGAAGAGGATTACAAATTTAACATATTGGTTATTCTTAGTTACTGGAGAATAAGGTACAGAAGTTGTGTTATAATGTATCTGTGTGGGCTGAACATCACAAATCACCTATTCTCTACATTTTTCTTGACTGTTTGCTTTTGTTTTGGTCTCTGGCTTTTGTAAAGAGAAGTTTCTTTGATGAAGGGTGAGAGATACACTTATGTGGGTATAAAAATGAATTTTTAGGATTCAGTTAGTAATTATGTTGGCTTAGTAAAGAAGTAGTTGTAGGTTCTCCTCCAAAACCCATGGCCTCACTAGTTCCTCGTTGTTGAATGGATTTCCAGTTTCTGGCATAATTTCTCACTTGTTGTATGGGCCTGAAGTCAAATTAGATAGCTGGTGATTACTAGAATATGCTTTTTACTATTGCCTCCTTAGAGTTTATCAGGCCATTCTGGTTATTGTTGTAGTCCATAGGGATCATATATGGATAGGACTTTTGGTTGCTTCTTTCACTTGAACACTTACATGGCATCTTCTGGTACCATCAAAGCCTCCTCAGGAAGGAGGCTTTCAGGTCAAAGTGAGTGTGTATCTCCCAGGTCCTGAGTCTGAAGTACATGGTGTCTTCAGCAATAGGGACCTACCCTCAAACTCTGGGAGGCAACCTAGGGCAAGAGCAATAGACTACAATGTTTTGGGAGTCTCATGAATGCTCTGACCAACAATGCCTGGTATTGGGCTTTTTCTTAGATGGTCTTTAGCTCTTGAGAAAATTGTCAGTTCAGGTGGGGAAATTGCATTTAAACTATACACAGTTGTGTGTGTGTGTGTGTGTGTGTGTGTGTGTGTGTGTGTGTGTGTGTGTGTGTGTATGTGTGCTTGTGTAACCTTAGGTAAATAGAAAGTGATTCCTTACTCCTCCTTAGACATTCTCACCCTTACTTTACCCACTTCCCTCTCCCTTCTGTGTTTAACGCCCTCCCCTTCCCAGTTAAGTTCCCAAGCTTTTCCCATTTCCCACTTTAAATTACTTACTTTCTGATGTTCTTCCCTATTGTCCCCCAACATGGTCCTTCCCCCTTCCCCATTTTTGATTATATACTCACTTCTGAAGATTTGGAAGATGCACAAACAGGAGAGTACACATGAGTCTGGGCTACCTCACTTCGTATTCCTTTCAAGTTTCATCTATTTACCTACAAAATTTCATGATTTCATTTTTCTTTGTTCCATTTAGGCTTAAAATGAAAACACACATAAATTCCAGGACATTTCTCTGTTATTCAGGCTGAACTTGAACTTTTGATTCTCCTGTCTCAGCAGCCAGAATCCCAGGGTTGTGGATGTCCTCATCATTATAGCATGCATTTCTAGAACCCAAAAGCAGTTTTGTGACAACATGTAGAACAAGTCACTTTATTACAGGTGCTTCTAGATTCGTAAAAAGTTTACAAATTTAAGACGTTTGACTTCAAAGTTGCAAGAGTTCCTTTTAGCATTTAAAGTGGCTGAACCTTCCCCGGCTTCTCCATTCAGCATACTGCCATTTTCTGCACAAAAGAACCTCATTTTCTTGATTGATTTTGGTGTCAGTCTGGCACAGTGAGCGTTCCCAGTGTTGAATTACTGACTCTCATCCCAACCAAATACACATTTGAAATGAATTCTCCTTGGAAATGAGACCACCAAAACCCAGTTCCCTCAAAGCCAAGACCAAGATCATGACATGCAAATGCCCATGACATTTTGGTGGTAATGACAAGATAACACTAATCAAAAACTTCTGAAAAAATACCAATTGGAGAATTACAGCCTAGGATAAATGGAAAACTGAACATCTTCAGGTCAGGACTGAGGTGCAGGGTAACATGAGCATCCTTCCCTTTGAGCTTAGTGATCTGTTGTTTCCACCCTAGTGGTCAGTAATCTGTCTACTGTCAAGCTGCAGGGAAAATAGCCTATGCTGTGTTGGTTCCATGTCTTAGTTTATACAGCCATTCATTTGAGACAGAAAGAATGCTGCCGTGGGAACATGAATGTTTCTTCAAATCAGAGATTTGAACTTGTAACACTTCTTCAAATGAGCAGATTGTGACAAGCCATCTTAGGAGTGGATAGGAACATCTGATGAGCAGACAGAAGCCAAAATATTTAATATTTCTACTTTCTAAAATTGATCTGTGAGAGTATTTTGACTTCATAAATAAAAAATAATAAGACTCATGTCTGCCAAGTCTATGATATTCAGTCATGACTCCTTAAACACACATTTACAAATGATTTTTCAGTGGCCCCATGTTGACTAGACAAATGCTGATACACTGACTGCTGCTCAGTAATTTACATGGGGAAAAGGCATAGAAAGTAAGTACTGGCTACTTTACCATGCGTTCCAAGAAGACATGCATAACAACGTGGGTAGGGGACGAGTTTACCGAGGATATAAGGATGCAGTCGACAGCTGATAAATGAAATTATTTGTTTCAATCAGTGTTCTGTTGCTGTGAAGAGACACTATGACCATGAAAACTGTTCTAAGGAAAAAAATACATGATATTTTGGTGGTAATGACAAGATGACAGGAATCAAAAGTTCAGTTGTGGCTTTGCTTACAGTTTTAGAGATTCAGTCCATTGTCAACATTGCAGGAAGCATGCCATCATGCAGACATGGTGTTGGAGAAGTAGCCTAGAGTTCTACATCTGGATCCATAGGCAGTAAAAGAAAGAGAGAAAGAGAGCCACTGGGCCCTGCTTGTGGTTTTGAAAATCTCAAAGCTCACATCAAGTGACACACTTCCTACAACAAGGCCACACCTCTTAATGCTTTCCAATAGTGTCACTCACTACAAGCATCCAAATCTAAGAGCATTCAAATAAGAGTCAGTCTTACTCAAACCACAACATCCTTGCACAAAGGGACGAAGGATGTTGAGGAGGATGAGGGGTACTTTAGATGTAGAAGTAACAGGGAACACAAAGACTTCTCCAGTCCCCCACAATGCTAGGAAGCTTACTGATGAGAGGGGAAAGTATGAGAACCTGATAAATAGTTTTTTAGGCAGGTAGAAGATCACAAAGGCAATCAGAACTCAGGAGCTATCAAGGGATCATTGAGGTTTATGCTCAGAACAAATAGAGGTATAGGAACCTGTAGGCAGGAATTTCCTATGCAGACATGTGTCTTAAACAGTGCACTGTGGGGCAGACAAAGAAAGTTGGAGCAAAGTATTGCCACCTTGTACACTGGGAATGGGTCTTCCCAATTCAGGACTGCCTTTGCATCCTCCTAAAGTTTTGTTAATGTAGTTATTGATGATCAGAGATTTAATTTTCCTGAATCCAGCTTATTTTATTTTTTTAATATTTATTTATTTATCATGTATAAGTATACAGAAGAGGGCACCAGATGTCATCATAGATGGTTATGAGCCACCATGTGGTTCCTGGGAATTAAATTCAGGACCTCTGGGAGAACAGTCAGTGCTCTTAACCTCTGAACCATCTGTCTGGCCTTCATTTTATTTTTTGATAGATTAAATTTGTGGCCTTTTATTTAAAAACATGTCACCAAATCTTTTTGTCTATAAATTTTTTCATAGACATCATAGTAGTTCTACATTTAGTTCAGTTATCCAATTGAGCTAATTTTGTATGTGACACAAAGCATAGGTAGGAGTAATTATTATTATTATTATTATTATTATTATTATTATTATTATTCTGTGGCTACGGATATCTAGGCTTTTAGCATCATTTGCTGAAGAGACTATACACTATGTTTTTTTGTAGGTTCCTAAAATACTGAGTGATGGGACTCTGCCCAGTTTCTCCCTCAGTCAGTTCACCTCTATGGTGCTTGATGGGCTCCTGTAGCTTTCTAACAAGTAGGTCTCTCATGCAGATTTTGGCCCTGCATATTCATTCTTCTTCAAAGTTATTTTCTCAGTGGCAAGTGCTTTGTATTCCCACTGAATTTCTGGGACACTGTCTCCATCTCTAAGAGATACGGCACAGGGAGAACTAGCATCTTTGTATCCAGCTTTGGCTTCCCATGCAGCCCCTTTCTTCATTTGCTCACATGCTTCTAGGTTCTTATCTCTCCATTATACTTCTGGTTTCTGTGGGTGTGCATACTTCTGCCAGATGTATGTTTTGATTGGCATTGTAAATTGCATTGCCTTATAAGCTCGAATTTCTAGTGTTCTGGATAGAGCATAAAGCAGTGCGGTTTATTTTTCATATGTTGGCCTTGTACCTGCAACTTTGTTAATACATTTTACTAACAACTCTTGTCAATCATATTGCTACAACTAAGCACTGTTTTCCTTCCTTCAGTCTAATCCCTATGGCACACATGTCTTCACTTTGAGTATACTGTTTTACTGGCTAGAATCCCCTGGATTCAAGCTCAACAGACATAAGGGCAGCAGCTGTACAACCTTTTTGACCTTTTAGGAAAGTACCAAATGTGAAGATAGCTGGTAATTTATAAAGATTATACATACGTGATTGTCCTAGTTAGCGTTTCTATTGGTGTAAGGAAGCACCATAACCAAAAGCAGGTTGGGGAAGGGTTTATTTGGCATACATTTCAACTTCTTAGGAAATTGTGACAAAAACTGAGACACAGCAGGGACCTGGGGGCAGGAGCTGATGCAGAGGCCATGAAGGGATGCTGCTTACTGGCTTGGTCCTCAGGGCTTGCTCAGCCTGCTTTCTTATAAAAAAACCCAGGACCACTGCCTGTAGTGTTATCCTCCCCCATAAATCACTAATGAAGAAAATGCCCTAAAGGCCTGCCGACAGCCAGGTCTTATGGAGACATTTTCTCAATTGAGGTTTTCTTTTTTAGATAACTTTAGATTGTGTCAACTTGGCATAAAACTACCCAGCACAATGATCAAGCAGTTTCTATTTAATTTCTAGTTTTCAGAGTGACTTGTTTTTTAAGATCAACAATTTTGTCAAATTCTTCCCTGTATCTGCTATGATAGGATTTATATGGTGCTTAGTGGCTTAGGATCTGATAATTTTTCTACAACAGAAGAAAAGGCATGAAGAGTATGTGTGGAGATGCCTGCAACTAAAAACTGTTTTTGTGTTTATGACCCACATGAGCCTTTCATTCCATTAGTAGCCACCCTCGTTAGTTCTCTGTAGCCGAGTGTGTGGCACCTGGTCATGGCCCTCAGTGTTCTCTTCATGACAATTCAAAGGAAATAAACCACTTAAAGGTGAGGTGTTGTGCAAGGAGCACTGCTTGCTACCAAAACCACGGGGGCACACATTTCAGAAAACTATCTTTTGGCAAGGTGGGTAGCCACAGGCTATCTCAGAAGGGATACAGTAGAGGGCATTTCAGCGGTGAATTTCAAGTTCAGGATAGTGAAGAGTATTACTGTATCTTCCATTGACTTTATGGCTATGCTTAGAGATTTGCTATGCCAACAGCAGTTGAACTTTCCCTGTTAAGGGAGGGGATGCCCTGCAGAAACAAGGCAGTAGATGACAGGACAGAACCCTTAACTGAACAGAATGCTCTCTCTGCAGCCCCTGCCCTGGCAATTGCTGCTGCTTGTGTCAGCCTGGTTTTCCAGGCTTTTCCAGTGCTGGGCTCCCTTATGGAACTGCCTGTCTGTCTATTTCCCTCCTGGCCCCTGCTGGCTTTCTGCACATGTTCACTCCTTGTGGTAAGGCCTAGGATACATCTCCAGTTCCTCTACTGAAGGGAGACAGGTGTGGAGGATAATGACTGGCCCGTGCAGCTCAGAGTTTGCCACAGGCAAGGAGGAAGTGATGCCCCATGCTTCAGCGGTGGCCCACTGCTGTGGTGAATCCTTCAGAGAAGAGTTTGCTGCAGTGGTGTGCACATCTGGGGTGAGCAGCTGAGTGGGTCGTGCACTTCCCCGGAAGTGCAGCCAGCGGGACTAACTCTGATTAAGAAAGGAGAGCAGAGAATAGGGGTTCAAACTTTGCAGTAAAAGTATCTTTGCTCCTCAGTGACCTGCCTGTGAGCCTCCCTTCCTTTCCTGCTTAGGTGCAATGATCGTCACAGATGCACCGCTTTAAGATGGTTTTGAGGACTGTACCTACTGGAAGCCTCACCACAGTTTCTGTCCTGTTTGCTTTGTTGTATTTTGGCTTCTGGCTGGTGAGTCAATTCTGAACCATTCACGCTAATACTGGAGACCACCAAGCAAACTCTGCAGGCTGAGGAGTATAGTCGCCCTGGCTGCCTCAAGAGGGCGAGGCTGAATGGGTCTAAGTCTCCATCAAGGAAAGGATGCTTCAGAAAGAAAAGACTATTTTCTTTTTTCTTTCTCAAAATGTCACATAAAAAAATGCTTCTAGAAATTCTCAAAGGTGTTCATCCTCAGAGATTTAAGGCATAACAAGAGCAGATACTTTGTACAAAGCAACCACTAAAAAACATTTACCCTACAACAGGGGTTGGAAGAAGTTTCTCTTTAAAGAACAGATGGCAAGGACTTGTCTGTCTCAAATGTTCACTTCTGCCTTCATAGTCCCAAAGCAGCCAGAACAGTAAGTTCCCAGATGGGTATGGCTGAATCCTACTACAAACTCTTTGTAGAAACTCTGGCTAGGCTAGCTTTGGCTCTAACTATGGTTTGCTCATCCTGCAATGATGATAAGAGGTAGTAAGACGAGAAATGTGAATAGGAGAGAAACAAGGAGGGATGCAGCTTCTCAACCCATGGTAGACCTGCCTTAGGATTCTCTTTGGTAGTAGAGTTTTGCTCCAGCAGAGAGTGGAAAGTGTGTGTGTGTGTGTGTGTGTGTGTGTGTGTGTGTATGTTTGTGTGTTTATAATTGTGTATAATTGCACTGATATATATCTGTGATATATATATATATGTACATACACACATATATACGTATCAGTACAGTTCTATGTTATTAGAATGTGCTTTGTGGTTGTAAATTATGTCAGAAAGATCTTGAGCCATACTACTATAATAAGGAAGTTTAGTGGTCAGGGACTTAAATCATAGAAGTTCAAGTTTCTTCATGTTGATGAATGGATGGGTGGGTCTGTTCCACAGTCACTTGGGTGCTTAGTTTGGGTACTTAGTTTTCTTCTGTGTTTTGATCTGGCACACTCATGAACATTTTTATGTTTTACATGTTGGAATACAGGCCAGTGAAGGGTCAATCACAGATTTTAATGAGCTGCCCCCAGTGGTCTATTGGTATAAACAAGTTGTCCCACCACATTGTGCTACCTGGGGGACACAAAAGAGGAGTCAGTCTGGGAAACCTGCAAACACAGACTCTTTGGAAAGAATTAATGGTGATACCATCTGAGGCTGTAAATATTTAGTAAAGTAAAGAGCCACTTGAATGGAAGGCAAGATAGGAGCTGTGCTTTGCCATGTCACAAGTTCTTGCTGTAGGTGTGACAGAGCTTGACTAAATGAATGACCATTTCTCTTAACATTATTGCGTTACCATGATTTTAAGAATTACCTGGTGTATTTGTTACTTATTGCTGTATATCACATTGCCTCCAAACTTAGTTAAGCAATTCACATTAATTTCTCAGAGTCAGAAAGTCACGAGTAGCTTAGCTTAGTCAGTAGTTCAAGGTATCTCAAGAAGCCACAATTGAATAAGCTGTCATAGTGTCAAGTAGCAGACTACTCCCAAGTTCACTGGAACAAATGTCTGCCTATAGCTTCATGGTGGGAGCTAAGATCAACTGTAATCTAATCTCAAAAGTGGTATATATTTTCACTTTTGTGGTATTTCTCCAAAGTCCAGTCTTAACATAGTGGAAGAATGGCACAGGGGGCCATCTTGGTGTTACCATTATGTTTGTTGTCAAAAGCATCACACATTACATGCTGTCATCAAGCCTGGACTAGATAGACTACCCTGAGGAACATCAGTGCTATAATGAGTCAAATATGTGGTCTGTCAGAATTTTTCTCCCAAAAAAACTGCTTCTGGCTTACTAAAGTAAATGATGAAAACTTTATTTTGTAATCTCAGGACTTCTTGGGCTCTTTGATACACTGGCTTTGTTTATAAATCTCTGCAAGATTGGGACACATGATAAGACATGTGCCTCACACTTACCAAACCTCTGGGTGTTTTCTTGGACCATCAATTAATAGTATGCAGAGAAAGAATGGTGTTCTAGTGTTTAAAAGTAAACACCCCTGAGGAACACAGCTCACCACATTGCACTGGTAAAGAGAGAAGTAATTGTCCGCTGGTCCAAAACTGATCATGGATTGGTTAGCGACATAATGAGTGTGGTGCTGACTGTGACACAACTGATCTCCTCTTAGGGAGCATTTCTACTTCACCTCATCTATTACTCTTCCACCACATATCACAGATATTATAAATGCTCACTTGCAATTGGTCATGGAAGGACACAACACCTTCATTTAGTTTATTGTAAAGGCCTGACTTACGTGAAAGTAAGTGGGTCCGTGGGTTATTAAAATGTTTGTCGTAGCAGGGAAGACAGAAATTACAGGATGACAAGTGTTTACAAGCAGCAACTTAATTAGAATAAGAGTGTAGAGCAAAAACTGCAGTGAGCTTAATTGCACCCAGAGCTATGGTGTGCTATACTGACTTAGAAGCCTGTTTGACTGTGACCTCTGAGTGGGTCCACAGTAACTCTGAAGTCAGGACAAACTATAAGTTGAAGGTTTTGTGGCTGGGTTTGTGTCTTAAGGTTTTCATTGTTGTGAAGAGACACCATGACCATGGAAATTCTTATAAGGGAAACATTTTATTGGGTAGCTTAGAGTTTCAGAGATTTCATCTATTATCATCATGGTGGGATGTAGTGGTGTGCAGGCAGAAATGGTGCCAGAGAAGGAGCTGAGGATACTACATCTTGATCCAAAAACAACAGGAAGTGAACTGAGACACTTGGGTATGGCTCACTGTATGAGAGCTCAAAGCCCACCTCCACAGTGACACACTTCCTCCAAGAAGGCTATACTTACTCCCCCCCAAAAAAACCCCATATCTCCTGATAGTACCACTCCCTATGAGCTTTTGGGGGCAGTTACTTTCAAAGTACCACAGTTGGTGTTCTAATCTCCAATTGAAGCTTTGCCTGGTTACAGACAATGGCTGACTCAGGCTCTGTGTTCTCCATTACTCGGAGTCTTTGCTAGGGTTCTCTTGAAGATTCAATAGGGTTTTCATTATACTAGGCTTTTGGCTTGACCTCATAATGCCCCCAGTTCCATCATTTTTACTGGTATTCTCTCTCTCCCCAAACTCTTCATTCCCTCCTGTATCCAGTTCTACCTGCCCCCAGTCCATCCTCAAAATATATTTTATTTTCCCTTCCCAGGAAGATCCTTGCATGTCCCCTGCAGCTCTCCTTGTTACTTAGCCTTTCTGGATCTGGATCTGGATAACTTAACATAATTATCTTTTATTTTACATCTAATATTCATTTAAAAGTGAGTACATACCATGTTTATCTTTCTGAGCCTGGCTTACCTCACTCAGGATATTTTCGAGTTCTATTTGTTTGCCTGGAAATTTCATGATGCCATTTTCTTAACAGCTGAATAATACTTCATTGCATAAACATGCCACTATTGTTTATTTTTTCTTTCATTGAGGGGCATCTAGGTTGTTTGCAGGTTCTGCCTATTACAAATAAAGTGACCATGAACATAGTTGACCAAATGTAGTAGGATAGAGCATTCTTTGGGTATACACCCAGGAATGGGATAGTTGAGTCTTGAGGTAGATCAATTTCCAATTTTTTGAAAAACAGATACTTCTCAAGTATCTGTACAAATTTGTACTTGCCTCAGCAGTGGAGGAGTGCTCCCCTTTCAGTCCGGTAGTTCTTACTAGTTCTTCCCAATAGTAATTTGAGTTACTCAGACCATTGTAACAGCCTTTGTTGTTAAGGCTAGCAAATATATTAGTTATTTACTTGTTGTGACAAAATATCTGGTACAAAATAGCTTTCAAAAGGACAGGTTCGTTTGGGCTCTCAGTTTATGAGTATGGCCCATCATGTCAAAGAAGGCACAATAGCAGTAGATGGGTAGTCAGTCATTTGGTACTTGCATTCAAGCATCCAAGAGATGACCGGCATTTGGGCTAGACTATCACACCTTAAGTCCCAAGGTCTCCAGTGAGGCCTCAACCACTTAATGAGGCCTATAACCTATAGTGCTTCCATCTAGAAAGCAAGTGTTCAAAGTATGCCTGCAAGGGGCCAGTGGTGGGGAGGGGGGAATGCCCCATTCAGATATAGCAATTTTAGCTGTTTTGTTCAGATAAAGCTTTATAACCAACCAAATTTGAATAGCATAGCAAGTAATGTTAATCAAATGTTCCAGGATGTCTATTTCCCCTTGGGATAGTTGCTGAACATACTTCAACTAGAATATCTGTTCCTTAGTCACTGTGCCCAGATCAATTTGGGACAGTTTCCAGTGCTAGGCACTCTTTTCCTATCTCTTGATATATAAGGTAAAATGTATCTTTTCATAACAGTCACCGATAATCTTCAATATGTTACTGGGTTTTGTTATTCTTTTTTTTTTTTTTTTTGACAGGGAGACAATATCTGATCATTCAAACAAAGTGAGGGAAAAGTGATTGCCAGTCATTGATGTATGTGATGCAGGACTGGTGTGGAGGCTCCTGGTACCATTCACTAGAGATATCAAATGATCATAGTCACAGAGTTGTCAGGGCACAAAGGAGCCTAGTGGTCCAAACAGCACTTTAGGAGGCAATGGTTCTGGCCAACTAACACCCTGCATCTGTTGCATCTGAATCTGATGCAGATCATCTTGATAGATTCTATGCCTTATGTCGATGAGTCAAAGTTCTCAAGTGAGAGCAGTAGAGGTTACTGATTCACAGTCTACTATACTGTAGGTAGGAAGGATGGGTTTGTCAAAGATTCTAAAGCAGGCAGCAAAATGGGAGGCTTTGCAGTGTGAAGGGAGACAGCTTCACCAGTGCTGAGGTAAGCAGACAAGGTAGCTAATTAGAAGCCAGGAATCCTCTGGCATTGATTTTTGAAAGCATGCTTGAATATTCTGTTTGGTCCTGTGTTGGAAGTAGGGCAAACATTAGGGAAACTTCAATTTTTGACAAAGTTCTAAGTGCTATATGCACATGGCTTTTCCTCCTAGGCCATCTCCTGCCAAAGGACATTACTCTGATTTACCATTATATGTGTTCTGTCCATTTTTCACTGGAAGTTTAGTCTTAGACACTAGAAAATGACATAGATAGGTGCCATCCAGCATTTAGCACTGTAGGCTTAGCTGTCTCTAGTTTTGAAATATTAAGGGATAATAAACAATGCTAGTTTGGGGTTGTTTGCTTGCTTGTTTAAAAGGTGTCTTCTGTAGCCTAGGCTGGCCTAAATCATATTGTGTGCCTGAAAAGGGCCTTGAACCCCTGATACTCTGTAATGGAATTTAATCAGGTCGCTATGTTTATATTAAGGTAATATTTATTATTCCAAAGCCACTTATGGTACAGAGGGTATGCAGAGGGGAAAAGGGAGAAACAGCATGCAGGAAAGGTCCAAACTGAGCGGTCCTTCCTAACCATGCCACAGTTCAAAAAAGGGCCAGTCTCTTTCCTCTTCCGGGGCTCTTTCCAGTTGACCATGCCCTGCCCGGCTCAAGTTCCTTGACGTCATCAGAGTTTACCTGGGTAGCTTCTGGTTTCCCGCTACATCTCTCCCTTTTGTCTAAATAAGAAAGTTCTAAACTAAGTATAAAACTATATACTATAGGGATCATTGTAAGGTTGTGTCTGGGGAAGAGAAAGGCACTAACATAAGCGAGGTCAAACTACAGCTACAACAAATACGAGGTGCATTTTAATGTCTAGAATGTTGATACAAGGCAATGCACAGGGATTGCTTCAAAGCTGTTTACCTCAAACAATAAAGTTCTAATACCTGAGTGTCTTGGCTGAGATGTGAAGTAATAACAACCTCAACTATCCAGTCTTCAACACCATCAAGACCTGAGAGGGAAAATATATTATCTGAAGTCGGAAGCATGAGAGGATGACTTCCAAGATTTAGGAGAGGACAACGACAGTTAACTACCTGGACAGTCATCCACCACTTCTCTGTACAGTGGAAGCATCCACCCTTTTGGCTACTGGCCTAGGATGTCTAACAAGTCTCTGTTGAAGCAGAGTATTTTTGGGTAAGACCATCTTATCCTGTCCAGGCAGGCTTCGGCAGTCTCTATCCTTCATCCTGCTCATCCATATTGAACATTGCACACGCTGACAGCAGTCAGGGCAAGTGCAGTCCTTTGTCCCTCAGGCCATTATTTGCCAAACAAGACAATTTCTTTGCAAGATGTCTGTGATGCTCAACACCACCTCAGGAAAGGAACGGTGATGCCAGGAGTTGTCATGTCTCTCAAGGCCAAATTCTAGATAACAAAATCATGAATGCCATATTCTCTCAGTCTATGAAGTGGTTGAAGATGCCTTTCTATCTGGTATATTTTAACATGTTTGCAAAAAGCCTGAGTACCCTGACTGTTAGGTGGCAAATCTGAGTAGCTGTAATCTGCAATCCCAGTCAGCCAAGAAAGTAAAGCTTACATTGTAAGAATAGGCATTCCAAGAATGAGTGTACAACTCCTCCATAATAATTTCAAGTATGACAATCTTACGAATATTAACCAAGATACACATTTCATATCAAACGACAACAATATCCTAACTATATATCATGGTACAAAATATATAAACAGAGTTATATAAAACAACTTGTGTATATATTACAACAAATGTTATGACTAACATAAATAATTAGAGGTAGAAATTGCATTATGGAAATGACAATGTACTTAATACACATCAATGTGCAAAATATTTTAAACAGAGGTAGACACATGTGCAAAATAAGGCAATTATACATTCAACTTTGTATCAATATTTATATATTATCCCAATCAAACATATAGATTAATTTTCCATTTGTATCAATATACAAACATTTGTACCATGTTCAACTTTGTAGCAATATACATATTATCTCAATCAAACATATAGATTGATTTCCCATTTGTATCAATATACAAACATCTGTACCATGTCAATTCATTTTTCATTCATCCTTTGGTTAATAGTTGTTTGCAGGTATAATGATCTCCTATCTATTCCCTATTCTTTCTTTCTTTCTTTTTTTTGGAAGAAATTCCTACATCTATAATATCATTCTATCCTCTACCCAAGATTAACTTATAACCATCGTATCAAAATGATAATTGACCATAACCCTCCCTTGGATGACCAGCTTATTGGGAAAAGGACATAGTTCTTTCATTAAGTTGTTTCATGCTGGCCTGTGGGCAACGGTATCTCTGTGGGGTCCTGTAAGACTAAAACAATGGTTAAGTCCTAACGAAGTAACTATAAACATATATAACCATTCTATAAACATATATAACCTTTTGCATAGTACTGAGTAAGTCCATCTGAAATTCTTGTTAAAGATATAATATAAAACTATCTTACAATTTCCCTGAATGGTCTATACATCAAAAGTGATCACTGAATGACATACAGCAGGTTCCTTCTTTCCCTGTCTCAAGAGTTGTTTTTTTTTTTTTTTTCTTTCGGTGGAGGCCCCATCTTCCTTCTGGATGCTTTGGAGAGTGCTGGTAGAAGAAATTGTTTTTTTTATAGTGGAGAGTCCAATAGATACTATCAACTGAAGATATTGAGCCATCAGAAAGTATTGTGTGCAGACAAGATTTTTAGAGTAAGAGAGTAAGATATGCAGAAAGAAGTAAGATTTAATATTTAAAATAAAAGTGAGATAATATTGGTCCCTATATATTTCATCTATCTTTTGTCTCACCTCAGGTGGCTTTTCTGATGTAAGACAGAGTCTCCCAGGTTTTATTTACAAATACGCTTGGGTTTAGAGAGGGAGAAAGCCACTTGCTCCACCTCCAAAGTCAGGCTTTGTCATGATCAAACCAGGACCTCCTTTTATATATATATATATTAGCTATAGATGTACAGTTGTGAGAATAGAGAAATTACCCTTAGTGCCCGTCAGTGTCAGGTGTCCTAGTAATCCCCTGTAGTCCTTTTAACACTTCAAAAGTCTAAGCATTCAGCATCCTTTTAACGTCGTGAAGAGAGTTGTATCCTTTCTACTGTAAAAACAAAATTGAGACCCTGCCCCACCTTAGTTAAGTGAATGTTCCTTACCACATATCCAATTGTCTTATCGGCTGATGAGCCATTACTCCTTCTCCTCAGGAAGGTTCTCCATTTCAAATTGGCTCTTTATCAATCTTATTGGTACCCATATTTTCTCTTTTCCTATGGAAACAAAAGCAAAACCCCTACCCCAATGAAGCACATGTCCTGGATTCCATTCTGAAGTTAGTACATCCTTGAAATAAACAGGTTGATTTAGCTCAGGAGTCCTTTATATTACCCGGTGTCTCTCTGCAGCTGAAGTTCCTTTCTCATCAGCATTAAGAAAGTTTAATGTCAGCAAGGCACTATGTAATCTCTCCCTAGGTTTTTTCATACCACCTTTCTGTTTATGAAGCATCTCTTTCAAAGTGCAATGGGATCTTTCCACCACTGCTTGTCAAGTGGGGTTGTGTGGTATTCCAGTAAGTTGCTTTATCTCATAATATCCAAAAATCTACTTCATTTTCTGGGAAGCATATGCTGGAGCATTGTCAGTCTTAATTTGATCAGGAATTCCCAATATGGCCATGACTTCCAGAAAATGAGTGAGTACTGAATTAATATTTTCATAACTCAGGGCAGTAGCCCACTGCATTCCTGAGTAGGTGTCAATGATATGATGAACATATTTCATCTTACCAAATTCTGGAAAGTGAAACACATCCATTTGCCAAATCTCATTGCTCCTTGTACCCTTAGGATTACTCCAGGCGGGTAAGGATGGTTGATTGTAAAGGGAACACTTATCACACTTTTGCAAAATTTCCTTGGCTTGATGCCAAGTGATGGAAAAGCTCTTCTTTAATCCCTTGCTATTGACATGATGCTTCTTGTGAAATTCTGAGGCTTCTACCACATTTTCTATCAGTAACCAATCAATCTCATCATTACCCTGTGCTAAAGGGCCAGGAAGGCCTGAATGAACCCTGGTATGTGTTATATACATAGGATGTGTTCTATTTCTGATGATATCCTGCAGCTGTACAAACAAAAAGGTTAATTCTATATCATGAGGAATGAAGTCAGCAGTTTCAATATGAAATACAACTCCTTCTACATGATGAAAGTCAGTTATCAGGTAAAGAGGTCCTGTAAAATCCAATAACACCATAATAATAACATACAGTTCTGCCTTCTGAACAGAATCATAAGGGCTCTGTGCTACCTTACTGAAGTTTTCTGATTTATAATTGGCCTTTCCTGATTTATTTGCATCAATAAAAAATGTAGGAGCTCCAGAAATAGGTTTATCCTGTACCACATGGGGGAAAATCCAATTAGTTTTCTTTATAAACTGAATCCTCTTGCTTCGGGGATATTTATTATTAATCTCCCCCAGGTAACCACTACAGGCCTTCTGCCAAGGCTTATTGTCTGCCCATAATTGATCAATTTCCTCATTGGTCAAAGGTACAACAATTTCTGCTGGATCCTTTCAAGTCTACTGTCAAAGCCTGAATTTTCCTTTGAAAATCAAATCTGAAATCTTTTCAATGTATGTTTTCAATTTGTTGCTTGGCCTATGTGGCAGAAATATCCATTCTAATATAATATTTTCTCTTTGCATTATGATTCCTGTAGGGGAATACTCAGAAGGTAAAATAACCAGGATGCTGTCGAGGTCTGGATCTATATGGTTCACATGTGCTTCTTGTAATCTCTTTTCCACCAATTCTAATTCTCTCTTGGCTTTAGCAGAGAATTCCCTGGGACTGCTCAGATCCTTATCTCCATCTAAGGTTTTGAACAAATGAGCCAATTCATAGTTTTTTATACCAATAACTGGTTGTATGTGGGCAATATCCCCTAGTAGTTTCTGAAAATCATTAAGTGTCCGCAATCTGTCCCTCTTAAGTTGTACCTTCTGAGATCTAATTGTTTGCAAGCCTATTTTATATCCCAAATAATTGATAGAATCGCCTCTTTGTATCTTTTCAGGGGCAATGTGAAGTCCCCAATCAGGCAACACCTTCTTCATTTCTTCAAACAGTCTTTCTAATGTGTTTATGTCTGGGTCCGCTAACAATATATCATCCATATAATGGTAAATGATAGATTGTGGGAATTGTTTGCATATCACTTCTAGTGGCTGTCGGACAAAATATTGGTATAGTGTGGGACTGTTCAGCATTCCCTATGGAAGGACCCTCCATTGGTTCCTTTTTACTGGGTGTGCATTGTTGAAAGTAGGTACCGTGAAAGCAAACTTCTCTTTATCTTGTTCTTGTAGAGGTATTGTAAAAAAAAAAAAAAAAAAAAACAGTCTTTCAGATCAATAACTATAATAGATCATCCTTTAGGTAGCAAAGAAGGTATGGGTATACCAGACTGTAAGGTGCCCATGGGCTGAATCACCTTATTAATTTCTCTTAAATCTGTCATCATTCTCCATTTCCCAGATTTCTTCTTGATGACAAATATGGGGGAATTCCATGGGCTGGTTGATTCTTCAATATGCTGAGCTTGTAACTGCTCCTGTACCAATTGTTCTAGGACTAGCAATTTCTCCTCTGTTAAAGGCCATTGTTGGACCCAAATAAGTTTGTCTGTCAACCATTTCAAGGGCAGGCCTGTGAGTGTCTTTGGGGTGCCTGTAGCTTTTAGACTGCGTTGTTGTGCAACCTGAATAACTAGTGACTGTTTCGCATAGCCTCTTGAGGTATTGTTTTCAGGGCCATGATTGGGTCTTTGGTTGATATTTAAGCCTGGAGGGATCTTAATTTGGGTGTTCCATTGTTGTAGAAGATCACGACCCCATAAGTTCACTGCTATGTTGGCCATGTTGGCTTTAGTCTTCCTCTCTGTCCTTTTGGTCCTATGCATTCAAGCCATCTCACACTCTGTTTTACCAGAGACAATGTCCCAATACCTAAAAATTGAACATCTACCTCCTTGAGAGGCCATCTGAGGTGCCATGATTGTGGAGTTATGATAAAAACATCAGCTCCCGTGTCAACTAAGCCTTGCATAAAAATATTGTCTATTCTTATTCTCAACTTTGGTCTTTGCTCATTTATGGAGGTCTACCAAAATATGTGTTTTATCAGTTTACTGGATACCATCAACTTCTCCTGTAAGGGCAATCTATTGTCTATGGCTACATGGTCTACTGTTCCAGGCTTGGGATTTGTTACTCATCCTGAGAAGGCTGTTCTTCCACTATGGCTGGATATGACTGGACCTTCCTTGGCTTTGAGGCCTGTCTCTTGGGGGCTTGCTGGGGGAAGGCCCAAGTTACATTTCCCAATGTTAAAAGGTTTCTGTCTTTGTCTCTCATGTATCTACATTCATTTGTCCAACGTCTGCCTTTGTAACACCTCCTACATAGCCCAGAAGGTAGTGGCCTTCTGTTTGAGTCACTCCTGGGATTGAGAGAATCCCCATATATGCCTTGCCTATAATTCCTAAAATTATATGGCCTGGCTTACCACAATTGAAACAAATGATGCTTTGATTTCTCATCCTAACATTAGCAATGGCTTGTCTTACCTAATTCTCTTCATCAGTATGTAGAGATCCGGCATTAATTGCAAGTTGAATCCATTCTTCTAAGGGTGCACCTCTGATCTTTAATGGCATGAGCAATTTCTTACATATCATATTAGCATGTCAAAGGCCAAAGAAAGTATCAGTTGTGTCTGAACTCCTGAATCTGACACTTATCTATTTACAGCCTGGGTCAACCTCTGTAAAAAGTCTGTATAAGGCTCCTTTGGACCTTGTTTAACTTGAGTGTATGACTCAATTTTCTGTCCTGGGTCTAAAACCTTTTCCCAAGCATTTAAGGCAGCAGTACAGCACAGCAACAGGGCATGGTCATCATAAGTAGTCTGAATTGATACATCAGCAAACTGGCCTTCCCCAAGGATTTGTTCCCTGGAGATGGTAACATTCCCAGTTTGATGCTGAGATTCCAAATCTCTAGCCTCTTCCCTAAACTAATTCCTCCACTGTAAGCTTTGACTAGTGTCCAATACTGCAGTGGCCAGATTCTTCCAGTCATTAGGAATTACCTGATTCTGTGTTGACCATGAATTTATGAATTGTTTCACAAAAGACAATTGTACACCATATGTCACTGTGTCTTCCTTCATTGTTTTTAGATCCTGCATGTGGATAGGTTCATAATTATATTACAAAAGACAATTGTACACCATATGTCACTGTGTCTTCCTTCATTGTTTTTAGATCCTGCATGTGGATAGGTTCATAATTATATTACAAAAGACAATTGTACACCATATGTCACTGTGTCTTCCTTCGTTGTTTTTAGATCCTGCATGTGGATAGGTTCATAATTATATTACATATTGTCTGAAGCCTTTCCATGTGATTTTTTGTTCTCTACCACAACTAGGAATAATATTGGAGGAGTAGGGGGTAGTCCCCTCATTGTAACAACCTTAGGTAGAGCATTTTCCCTACTGTAATATCTTTAAGAGGAGGCTCTGGGTTGTCTTGAGCAGATGTTGCCTCAAATCTTTTTCTGTTATTGCCATATGACCCTCATAATCTTGTAACCTAGAGGTAATGGTCTTTTCCAGTGTTTTAAGTTCCTGCATAAATGAACTTTCCAACAATTTTATAGAGTAGAGAATTCTCTCAGTCTCCACATCTACATGTTCTGATCCTTTTCTTGAACATGTTTTGCTAGTTTCCTAATTTCTTCATCAATATAAACTCTCCATTCCTCTCTAACTAACGTAGACCTCTCCTCTATGGAGGAAGCGAGCTTCTTAATTGTCTTAAAATACTCATCCATGTCACACATCTTAGCAAGTAAAGCTGTCTTAGAATCCTCATGTATCTCACACACCCTATTGAGTATGCTATTGAGTTCATCCCTATCCTGGGATCCTTTAAAATAGTTAGGTATAAAGTATTTTATCACACAAAAAAGCAAAAGAACTCCAGGTTTGAGATAGCCTCCAAATGCATAATCCTGAAAATAATCCTCTATCATCATTGTGAAAAAGTGGGTAAAATTCTGAACAGTTATTTCATCACACATTATGAAAGAAAAAAAAGCGATTACCTTACTCAGATGCAATGAGGACTTATGGCCAGCAGGTCTTGCAGTTGCATTCACCAGCAGCAGTGGAGCCCAGAACAAAATGGCGATTCCAATTCCCCTGGCTCAGCCTTTGTCTCCTCCTGCAAATTCTACCGGTGTGCACCACCACAACTGGCTGCAGCAGCCAGTGTACAGACACCTGATCTCTCAGATTCCTGCTCACCCACTGCTCTCACTGGCACTGGCCAGGAGCAAACTCCAAATCCAAAATAGCCCCTGCCCTGAGGCTTGGAGACCTGGATGGGTTTTGTGAAAACAGCACCACATTGGGCCACCAGATGTGATGGAATTTAATCTGCTGCTATGTTATATTAAGGTAATATTTATTATTTCAAAGCCACTTATGGTACAGAGGGTATGCAGAGGGGAAAAGGGAGAAACAGCATGCAGGAAAGGTCCAAACTGAGCGGTCCTTCTTAACCATGCCACAGTTCAAAAAAGGGCCAGTCTCTTTCCTCTTCCGGGGCTCTTTCCAGTTGACCATGCCCTGCCCGGCTCAAGTTCCTTGACGTCATCAGAGTTTACCTGGGTAGCTTCTGGTTTCCCACTACAATACTCCTGTATCCACATAAGGCTGGATTGGCTTACCAAAAAAGTCACTAAAACTATACGAAAGCTTTTATTTGGAATTTTCTTTTGCAGTATACTGGAGAATTGGTAAAGATGGGGTACTGTAGGCTGATTTTATTTTTGCTCCTGGTGACATCTCAAAGCAGGAGATATAGGGTCTTCACAGTGATAAGATGCATATTCATGGAGCTGCCACTCAGAGTGAGGAAAGTCTCTAGAGCTGAAAGGTGATATTACTCACTGCCACACCCTGAAGGCTCTCTCAGAAAGGCTGGGAAGATATCATCAAGAATATGTCTAGTCTAACACAATCAGAGAGATAGCGACACCTTTATCTCTTTTCCTTCATGAAGTCTACAAAGGCAGTTCCTCAAGAAAGTGGCAAAGTAAAGACCATCTCTGTTACTTGACATAAAGAACAACAATCAATCACTTGGTGAGTCTTACTCTTTTCTTTGCATTGTTTTAATTTTTTCTATCATGTGATATTGCAGGTTCTAGTAAACAAGTGAATACAAAATAGTTTATATTGTGCTATTAAGTAGAAAAGAATTATAATGAGTCATTGCATATTCCTTGATGGCATCTGAAAACCAGTGATGCCTGGAGGAGATTGAGAGCCACCATTAGTAAAATGCCTCTGATAATAACCTGAGACATGGAACTCCTAATTACAGAATGGTCTGTAGATAACTACCTGTTCGTTAGTGTGATTCATGCAGACTTTATTTTGTTATTTCTCCTCACTACCTGCTGCATAACACTGGTCACACAGATCAAAATTGTAATTTGACCTTAATTTGAACTACTGTGATTTTAAAGAATTGAAGAATTGCTATTTCAATCCCTGCTGTTAAGCAATGAGGAAATAAATTAGAGTTCTTCAAACCATTACTACTAATTTTTTAAACTATTTATTTTGAGCCTACTATATATTATGTGGCAATTGTAAAGTTATTATAGGAATTCTTGGGTAATCTTTAGCCCAATTCCTCCATCTGGATAAAAACAGTATAATCTTAAATGTGGTACTTTTGCAGAGATCCTTAGCAGGTGTCATTCAGATTTTACATTTTATACACACTCATTTGCCCAAATGACTATGCCTCTGTGCATTTTTATTGCACACATTGGTGTCTGTGTCCACCACCACAGTGAAAATGCAAAATCATAGCAATTCCAGGAAGAACATCTCCTGCACTGCTCTTATGCAGCCACATGAATGTCTACCACCAATGTGTTCCCCAAAATACTTTATGTGTCCATTCACACAACCTAGGAACTGCAATGTTAATTTCTGCACTGATCCCAGCTCTTTTCATATGCCTAATGTATCTGTATCTAGGGCTGGCTCTGCCTTCTTCCCAGATTATAGTTCAAGACACAAATGCACCATAGCATATTCTCTCATTGGTTATGTATCTGATATAAAAGTCTATCCTGGTTCTGTTCAGTGGAAATTTTATTTTATTTTTAATGTTGAACAAGCTTGGTTGATTTGAGATTAGGTATGAAAATTGGTTCCTCAGATATTTATTATTAATTTCCAATTAGGTGAATGAGTATTTCCAATTCAGTAGTGACCAAGAGAGCCTGCTACTGTTCATCCAGGCTGGTCAGTGTGGGCTGATACAGAAGCTGTACTACCAGAGCTGGGCCTAAGAGTATAAGGATGGTGTGATAGCCCATGAGACTAGAAGTGTAGAGATGGGTAGGAGGGATCTAGGTCATTCCCCAGGTTGGGCTGATCCTAAGCTGTTCTAGGCCTCTTGAATGGTATAAGAACAGTTCAGGCATGTGGGCATCTTGCACACTAACCTGAATGGGCTTTGGCATTACCTCTGTGACCCCAGATATCCTGGGCATGGGTGGATAGAGCAGACATGTGCAGGTCTAGGTTATATAGCAGCCTATCCCTAAATAATGAATCTATGGACCTACATGTGCAGTAACAGTAGGAAGCCATTCATCTCAAAGAACTCATTTATCAGCACTGTTGCTTTGCAAATTAAGTCTTCACCGCATAAACTTCAGAAGACATAGAGTCCACCCATACTCCATCCTTTCTTCCTCCTCAGTAGGATGAGATCAGTGAAGAATGGTCTTAGTGATACAAGATAAAGGAACTCTATTTTTTTTCTCAGAGCCTTTCAAAGATAAACTCAATATACTGCCCTTCCAGTCTAACTTGCTATAAGTCATGCCCCACAACCACAAGCAAGCAGTGTAACTTACTGTACTCTTAAATGTATTTAGAGGATATATGTAAAACAAACATAGAAAAGACAGAGGTACCTCTAGATAAATGGAAGTAGCATTTCTTTGTATACTTATATTTAAAAATAAGAATGAAATGCCAGTACACTGTAAAAAAATTGTGTATATATAACTCAATACCCAGAGAAACTAAAAATAAACAAAACTAAATACTATACAAAAGATGCACTGTAGGACCAGAGAGGTGGTTGTACAGGTAGTAAAAGGCACTTTCTGAACAAGTCTGACTACTTCAGTCACAAAGGCCATGCCCAAATGCTGGTTCCATTCTTTTGGTTTCTCTAGCCACAGCACCAAAATAACCACAGCTGTAGTGTTTATAAATTACACAGTGTAGTATAAAGTTTGCCAAAATTTTGTTGAGAATTTTTGCGTCAATACTCAAGAGGGAAATTGGTCTGTAATTTTCTTTGTTGCATCTTTGAGTGGCTTAGATATTAAGGTAATTGTAGCCTCATGAAAAGAGTTTGGCAACATTCCTTCAGTTTCTACTGTATAAAATGTTTGAGGAGGATTAGTAATAGTTCTTTGAATATGTGGTAGAATTCTGCACTGAAACCATCTGGACCTGGGCTTTTTTTACTTGGAAGGTTTTTAATGACAGCTTCAATTCCATTTAGGTTTATATTTAGTAAATAGTGCTATTTGGTAAATAGTGCATCCCAAAAACCTGTTCATTTCTTCTAGGTTTTCCATTTTTGTGGAATAAAGATTTTCAAAGTATGAACTGATAATACTCTGGATTTCCTGGGGATCTGTTGTTATGTCCCGCTTTTCATTTCTGATTTTATTGATTTGGATACTCTCTCTGCTCTTTGTTTAGTTAGGATGACGGTTTATCTGTCTTGTTGACTTTCTCAAAGAACCAACTGTTTGGTTCATTGATTCTTTGTATTGTTCCTTTTGTTTCAATTTTATTGATTTCAGCTCTAAGTTGAATTATTTCCTGCCTTCTACTCCTTCTACATGAGTTTGCTTCTAATTGTTCTAAGGCTTTCAGCTGCGCTGTTAGGTCTCTAGTGTGGGATTTCTCTAGGTTTTTCATATAGGCATCTAGTGCTATGAATTTTCCTCTTAAGACTGCTTTCATCGTGTCCCATAAGTTTGGATACATTGTAGATTCATTTTAGTTAAATTCTAGGAAGACTTTGATTGTTTTCTTAATTTCTTCCTTGACCCAGAAGTGGTCCAGTTGAATGTTTAGTTTTCATAAACTGGTAAGCTTTTTGTGATTTTTGATATTGTTGAACTCTAACTTTAGGCCATGGTGATTTGATATGATACTAGGGATTATTTCCATGTTTTTATCTATTGATATTTTATATATGACCAATTATATGGTCAATTTTAGAGAAAGTTCCATGTGGTGCTGAGAAATATGTATATTACTTTGTGTTTGGGTGGAAGCTTCTGTAAATATCTATTAAATCCATTTGCATCATAAACTCTATTAGACTCCTTATTTCTCTGTTGAGTCTCTGTCTGGTTGGTCTATCCAAGGGTAAAAGTGGGGTATTGAAGTCTCCTACTACTACGGTGTGAGAATTGATGTCGGATTTGAGCTGTAGTAGTGTTTCTTTTACATAGATAGGTGTCCTTTTATTAGGGGCATAAATGTTGAGGATTGAAATCTCATCTTGAATTATTCTTCCTGAGATGATTAAGTAATGCCTATTCTGTGTTCTTTTAACTGAATTTAGTTTGAAGTCTACTTTGTTAGATATTAATATGGCAACACCAGCTTGTTTCTTAGGGACATTTGATTGGAAAATCTTTTCCCAGCACTTTACTCTGAGCTTGTGTCTGTCTTTAGGGTTGAGTATGAAAAATATCATCCACCATGATCAAGTAGGCTTCATTCTATAAATTCAGGGATGGTTCAACATACAGAAAACTGTAAATCCATTATACAAACAAACTAAAGGAATAAAACCAACATGATTATATCCTTAGAGGCTGAAAAACCCTTTGACAAAATCCAATATTCCTTAATGATAAAAGTTCTGGAGAGATCAGGAATACAGGGAAAATATCTAAATATAATAAAGGCAATTTACAAGAAGCCAACAGCCAACATCAAATTTAATGAAGAAAAACTCAAAGCAATCCCACTAAAATCAGGAACTAAACAAGGATGTCCTCTCTCCCCTTATCTATGCAATATAGTTCTTGAAGTTTTAGCTAAAGCAGTGAGAGAATACAAGGAGATTAAAGAGATACAAATTGGAAAACAAGAGAAACTGTCTCTATTTGCAGATGATATGATTGTATACATAAGTGATCCACAAAATCTACCAGGGAACTTCTAGAGCTGATAAACACCTTTAGCAATGTGAGAGGACACAAGATTAACTCAAAGAAATCAGTAGTCCTCCTATACTTTAAAGATAAAAGGGCTGAAAAAGAAATAAGGGAAACATCACCCTTTATAATAGCTGCAAATAGCATTAAATACCTTGGAGTAACTATAACCAAAGAAGTAACAGATCTATTAGAGAAAAACTTTAAATTACCAAAGAAAGAAATTGAAGAGGATATCAGGAAATGGAAAGATCTTCCATGTTCCTGGATAGGTAGGTTCAACATAGTAAAAATGACAATCCTACTAAAAGCAATCTACAAATTCAATGCAATTCCCATCAAAATCTCAACACAATTTTTTACAGACTTTAAAAAAACAATACTAAATTTTATTTGGAATAACAGGATAGCCAGGATTGCCAAAAGAGTTTTGCTCAACCGAAGAACATCAGAAGGCATCACCATCCCAACCTCAAGTTATACTACAGAGGTACAGTAATAAAAACAGCCTTGTACTGGTATAAAAACAGACTTGTGGACCAATGGAATAGAATTGAAGATCCCAACATTAACCCAAAAACCTATAAACACCTGATTTTCACAAAGAGGCCAAAAATATTCAATGGAAAAAACATACTATCTTTAAGAAATGGTGTTGGCATAACTGGATGGCAGTGTTAGAAAAATGCATATCAATCCAAACCTATCATCCTGCACAAAACTCAAATCCAAGTGGATCAAAGACCTCAACATAAACCCAGCCACAATGAACTTGATAGAAAAGAAAGTGGGATACACCCTCAATGAATTTGTACAGGTGACCACTTCCTAAATATAACACCAGTGGCACAGACACTAAGAACAACAACCAATAAGTGGGACCTCCTGAAACTGAGAAGCTTCCGTAAAGCCAAGGACACTGTCAATAGGACAAAATGACAGCCTACGGAATGGAAAAAGATTTTCATGAACCCTACAAGTGATAGAGCACCGAGCTCTAAGATATATAAAGAACTCAACATTCTAGAGCTGAAAACCTTGAATAACCCAATCAAAAAATGGGGTTCAGGTCTAAAAAGGGAATTCTCAGCAGAAGAATTACAAATGGCTGAAAGCACCTGAAAAAGTGCTCATCATCTTTAGCCATCAGAGAAATGCAAATCAAAACAACTTTGAGATACCACCTGACACCTGTTAGATTGGCTAAGATAAAAGACACAGATGACAGCCTATACTGGAGAGGGTGCGGAGCAAGGGGATCACTCCTCCATTGTTGGTGGGAGTGTAAGCTTGTTCAGCCAATTTGGAACACAGTATAGCGGTTTCTCAGAAAATTGAGAATCAATTTCCCCAAGGACCCAGCAACACCACTTCTGGGTGTATACCCTAAAGATGTACAGTCACACTTCAAAGTCATTAGCTCAACTATGTTCATAGCAGCATTATTTGTAATAGCAAGAACTTGGAAACAAACTAGATGTCCCTCAACTGAAGAATGGATTAACAAACTGTGGTACATCTACACAATGGAGTACTACTCAGCAGTAAGAAAAAATGATATCCTAAAATGTGCAGGCAAATGGATGGATTTGGAAACTATCTTCCTGAACGAAGTATCACAAACACAGAAAGATAAGCAGGGGATGTACTCACTCATTAGTGGACTCTAAACAAAAAAGCAAAAAGCAAAGCATGTCCAAGCTGCAAACCACAACCACTGAATAGCTTGTGATCTGAAGCATCTGGGCTGGTACCTTGAAGCCCATTCCCTTTACAAGAACACATGACCCAGTCTTGATCTTGGGATGAGGAAAACCTATTTGTCTTGAGTGGATGCTGTACTAAACTACCTTGGGACCTTAGGACCTCCTGCCCTTGCTTGGGAGGAGATAAGGAGATGAGGAGAAGAGAGAGTGACTGGGAGGGGCAGGAGGGGTAACTTAATTCAAACAAGGGGATATATGGATCAAAAAGAGACTTTATTCATAATACAAAACATTTTAAAAAGTTACCCAGTGTATTGGTTTCAATGAGAATGTCCTCCATAGGTTAATAGATTGGAATACTTGATGACCAGGGAGAAGCACTGTTTGAAGGGATTGTGAGGGGGGGGCCTTTTGGAGGACATGTGCCACTAGGAATGAACCTTTAAGGTTTGTAGAGCCCAAGCCAGGCTCACTGGTCCTCTCTTCTTCCTCTCCAGCACCATGTCTGCCTGTGCACCACCATGAACACTGCAGGAGGACAGTGGACTAAACCTCTGAATCTGTATCCAACCCCAATTGTATGCTTTTCTTTCTAGGAGTAGTTGCACTCATGGTGTCTTTTCTCAGCAGTAGAACACTAAGACACTCAGCCTTTGGGGTTTTGTTATTAGCAACACAAAGTGTCTGACAGACTCTCCTACAGATAAAGTCAGAGTCCAGGATTCTATTGATACCATTACTGCCATTGTAGAGGACCAGGCTCTGTTCCGTTCATGTGTTTGTTGATGGATTTGGCATGGAGAATGAATCTTTTCTAGTTTTTTGATGGATAAGGATGATTATTATAAAAGGTTGTTTTTGTTTTTGTTTTTTTCTTCTCTTGTGAGAATACCCATTTCCTTGTGCTCTGGTGGGACAAAGTAGGCTTTTTAAGAGATGTTGGTACCTTTGGCCATGAGTACTTCCTGTGCTCAGGTTTCTCCAGCAGCCTTTTGGGATGTCAGGAAGTTCCTCCTTCTTGAGTCATAGGATGTTTAAGTCATTTGTCCTTTACTCGGTCATTTCGTTATGTTTCCCTTTAATATTAAGGAGTAGGGGTTTAGTTGTGTACAACACAGGTAAAAATAGGTAACAGTTTCATTTTGGTTATCAAGCCATTTTGTGGTTTCAGCAATCCACACTACAAACAAATCAGTAAACATGTATATCAATAAAACAAATATTCTTTTTTTCACAGTAATAAGTAGAGTTTATCATAAGAGGTTAAAACCCTTTAATCAATGTTAGGAATTATAGAACGATATGCAGAAATAGAAATATAAACATCCATGAATATAAAATTCATTTGCACAAATCTAAGATTTAATTTAAAATTTTCAGAAAACTTTGGTCAATGTCTTGATCTGATTATACTCACCAAACCAGCAAAGAAACCTATATCTCTCTTGCTTCAGAAGGGAAAAGAGGCCATCTGTTTTGCTGCTAAGTCCTGGGCCCAGGAGTATAGATTTAGGTTTCCTAAATCTCACATCCCACCATGGTAACAATGCCCTGCAGTTTATAAAGTAGTAACACAAATAAAGTGACTGTCACAATTATTTGAACACAATAAGCATCAGCTAGGCAAGAGACATGGATACAGAGAAGCATCTACTGTCGGCCTCAGATATTTCAGATGACATTTCTGTTTGGGGCATTGGTGGGAGCTTGTGGGCTCTTAATGATTGTGTGTGAAAGTCAGGAGGATTTTCAGGAGCTAGGAATGTTAAGGAGGCTAAAGGCAGACAAAGATAATGTAAATTGTGATTGGTCTATTGAGATGCAGCATCCAAACCTGTCCAGTCCCTGAAGTTTTGATGGCTTGGTCAGCCTCTGTGGAAGGTTAGAAGATTGTGTGACTTCCTCCTGGGAGCATGAGTCCAAAAGCCTTGGGGTCACAGCACAAACAAAACAAAAGTGTTTGGATTTTTAATTACAAATAGTAAATAGATACTTCATTGAATGAACACTAGAACAGTCTCTCTGTCCCTCTCTGTCTCTGTCTTTCTCCCTCTGTCTCCCTCCCTCCCTCTCTCTTTCTTTCCCTGTCCCCTTTTTCTTAGTGCTGTGTGACACTTTCATTGGGCAATCCTGTGTGTGAAAAGGTCAGTTCATCACAGATACCAAGTGAAGGACAGATAAAGTAAAAGGCACACTAAAACCCAGTCTGGCAAAGCAATGAATTTCCTGGGGCAACTTAGAGGAGTGGGGTTAACTCAAAAACCCACTGCAACATAGGTGATGGCTCATGGAAGCTGCAACCTCTGAGTTCTCTGCTAACCCTGCAGCTCCATACGTCAGAAAGTGGGGAGGGGCTCTGTGTGTCTCCCTACATTGTGATGTATGTGAGTTGTCTGCTTCCAGAGTCTCATAAACCTTCCTCCTTCCTCTGTGAGAGTGTGTTTCAGTTCAAAGTAAATAACCACACACACACACACACACACACACACACACACACACACACACGCACACACACCCATGCAAGAACTCATATACACTCACACACAATACACACATACACACTCACATACACACATTACACACCCACCCCTTCCTCCACTCTCCTACACACTCACACACACACACACACACATGCAAGAGCTCATATACACTCACACACAATACACATACACACATTACACACCCACCCCTTCCTCCACTCTCCTACACACTCACACACAAACACACATCATGGTGCCAAAGGACAAAGCCTCCCTCTCCATTTTCTTTCTAGGAAAGCACAGGCACAGTGGAACAGCTAGAAGAGGCTGTGGGAAATTGAAAAAGCCTGAGAATTCTCCTACTGAGGACAATCAGGGCTTGACTTGAGTTTCCATGGAGACAGAGAATAACTCATTACTATCCTACAGACTAGATCATCTAACTTGTGATGTGCAGATTGGTGCTTCCTCTCCTTGTCCAAGGTTCACAATTGTGAACAGAATCTTGGTTGAGAATAGACTGCTCAAGAAAGAAAAAAAAATCAAGAGATTATGGAAATCATGCATTCTGCCCTCCTTAATAGCTGATGTCAATTTGTTGAGATTGAGATTAGATTACATTGGTGATAATACCATGCTTTTTGTTCCAACCTCTTCATTTCCCCCTGACATTTACCCTGAGGCAGTTGCCTTGGAGATCTGATCATGCCAAATGCCCAACAAAGCAGCCTATTTCTGTCTACAAGCCTGTCCTGAAAAATTCAAGGTCTTTCAGTGACTACAATTTTCTGTGGGGCAGTCTGCAATGCAGATCTTCCTTCTTCCTTATTAGTTAGATGAGCTCTTGTTTTTTTTCCTGATGAAGCCACCTTATCTAAAAGATGGTACACAGGTATAACATAGTTGACAACTAATAATTTGCAACTAATAATTGAAAATCACATTTAACTTTATTTGACTCACTGTTCCTCTAGGAAAGTGCAATTACATTTCCCTGACAAAAATAATGTCATAGCTTATTGAACATTTAAAGATTTTCTAAAATCCAAAAGTCTAAAGAGACAGCCCTTGGCAAAGAGTTCTGGCTGCTCCTATGTAGAGCCTCAATTCCATTTCCAGAACCCTTGTGGTGGTTCAACACTGTCCCAGGGCATCTGACTCCCTCTTCTGGCCTCTGGGGACTCATAGCCTGAATGTGGCACATAGAGGCACACACAGATAAAACACATAAAAATAGATAGACAGACAGATGAATAGATAGACAAATAGATTAAAAAAAACCTTTAAAATGTCTCAAACTCTTCATCCTGTTTTGAATTTTTAAAGACATTCAGTAAAGAACTGAAGTCTGTGTGGCTATGTGGGTCAATGGTTAAGCACTTGGTCCTGGACACTCTCCCTAGCTAGAAACAAATAGCAAAGTAAATCGAGAAGTAGATGTAATGCCAATCACTAAGTGAGAGATGCAAAATACTGAGGGACACATAAAATAGATCTATGCCCTACCATCTATGGTAGGCTATTAATATTATGACAGTAGACAGTATACCTACATAATAAACTGACATACATTTTTTTCATCTTTGTCTTTGATGGTTAGTATTGATTGTCAATTTGACAAGATCTAGCATCCCCTAGGAGGCAAACTGATAGGCGTGTTTATGAGGGATAACTAACTTAGGTTATTTAAGGTGGAAAGAACTATACCCAACAGCCAGGGAAATAAAGAGGAGAATGGAGGCTGAGCATGAGCACTGTGCCTCCGAGCTTCCTGACTGTGGATGCTGTGTTAGTTGCTATGTGAAGATCCTGTGGCCAAGATGTCCTACCATGATGGACTATACCCCCGACTGTGAGCCAAATAAGCCTTTCTTGTCTAAATTCAGTTTTTCTCAGGGTACTTTATCATGAAAACAGAAAAAAATAACTGAAACTGTTTGTCTTTTTATTGACTAGAAAATCCCTGTTTTGTTATATTTTCCACATATGTATTTCATGTTCTTGGTTATATTTCTGCACATTGCCCCATTTTGTCTTTACTTCCTGCTGGTTCCCCTTCTCTTTTCAAAGAGTCCCCTTTCATTCTTCAAATCATATATATATATATATATATATATATATACATATATGTGTGTATATATTTGAATATGCAGATATAGTGTCTACATGTGAAATGAAACATAGTAATATTCATCTTTATAAATCTGGCCTTTTTGAATAGCATTGTGATTTTGAGTTATATCCACTTTGCTGCAAATGTCAGGATCTAGTTTCCTATAACTAAGTATGTCTCAATTGTGTACATATACAACTTTGTTATTTAATCTCTTGGTGGGCAAACTAACTGATATCCCTATGAATATCACCACATTAATTATGCACATACTAGTGCCTCTCTCATGTGCTCACTGATATTCTCGTGAGTATGCACCCACCAGTGGTTCAGCTGGATCTTACAATAGTTTTAGTTTTTATGGCCTAAGGGAAACATTACCCATCATAATAGCTACAAATAGTTTTAAATACCTTGGAGTAACTATAACCAAAGACGCAACAGATCTATTTGACAAAAATTTTAAATCACTAAAGAAAGAAATTGAAGAGGATATCAGAAAATGGAAAGCTCACCCATTTTCCTGGATAGGTAGGATCAACATAGTAAAAATGGCAATTCTACCAAAGGCAATCTACAGATTCAATGCACTGCCCATCAAAATCCCAACACAATATTTTTTGGACCTTGAAAGAACAATACTCAATTTCATTTGGAATAACAGGAAAGCCAGGATTGCTAAAACAATTTTGCTGTTTTGAATAAGAAAATGCAATAACAAAAGAACCTCAGGAGGTATCACCATCCCTGACTTCAAGTTATACTATAGAGGTACAGTAATAAAAACAGCCTGATACTGGCATAAAAACAGACTTGTGGACCAATGGAATAGAATTGAGGATCCAGACATTAACCCAAAAACCTATGAACAGCTGATCTTTGATGAAGAGGCCCAAAATATTCAATGGAAAAAAGATAGTATATTTAACAAATGGTGTTGGCATAGCTGGATGGAAGTGTGTAGAAAAATGCAAATAGATCTGAGCCTCTCACCCTGCACAAAACTCAAATCCAAGTGGATTAAAGACCTCAACATAAACCCAGCCACTTTAAACTTGAGGCTCAGGTGACCACTTCCTAAATATAACACCAGTGGCACAGACACTAAGACCAACAATCAATAAGTGGCATCTCCTGAAGCTAAGAAGCTTCAGTAAAGCCAAGGACACTGTCAATAGGACAAAATGACAGCCTACAGAATGGGAAAAGATTTTCACTAACCCTACACGTGATAGAGGACTGATCTCTAAGATATATAAAGAACTCAAGATTCTAGAGCTGAAAACCTTGAATAACCCAATCAAAAAATGGGGTTCAGGTCTAAAAAGGGAATTCTCAGCAGAAGAATTACAAATGGCTGAAAGCACCTGAAAAAGTGCTCATCATCTTTAGCCATCAGAGAAATGCAAATCAAAACAACTTTGAGATACCACCTGACACCTGTTAGATTGGCTAAGATAAAAGACACAGAGGACAGCCTATGCTGGAGAGGGTGCGAAGCAAGGGGAACACTCCTCCATTGTTGGTGGGAGTGTAAGCTTGTTCAGCCAATTTGGAACACAGTATAGCGGTTTCTCAGAAAATTGAGAATCAATTTCCCCAAGGACCCAGCAACACCACTTCTGGGTGTATACCCTAAAGATGTACAGTCACACTTCAAAGTCATTAGCTCAACTATGTTCATAGCAGCATTATTTGTAATAGCAAGAACTTGGAAACAAACTAGATGTCCCTCAACTGAAGAATGGATTAACAAACTGTGGTACATCTACACAATGGAGTAGTACTCAGCAGTAAGAAAAAAATGATATCCTATAATGTGCAGGCAAATGGATAGATTTGGAGAATATCCTCCTGAGCGAGGTATCACAAACTCTGAAAAATAAGCAGGGGATGTACTCACTCATTAGTGGACTCTAAACAAACAAAGAAAAAAAAAAAAACAAGAAAAAAGCAAAGCATGTCCAAGCTGCAAACCACAACCACTGAACATCTTGGGATCAGAAACACCCTGGACTGACTCTTTGGACGCCACTCCACCTAGAGGAACACCTGACTCACTCTTGAGGGAGGGGGGAGAAAACTGGATCTGCCAGGAGTGGAGACTGAACTAAGCAATATTAGGTCAGTGGGATCATGGGACTGCCTGCTGCCTGCCCCTGGAGGGGATGGGCAGTTTTGGAGAAGAAAGAATGACCTGATGTTGTAGGAGGGGTGAGGGACCTTGAATAAGAATATGCAAGGATAGAAAGTGTGACTTCTTTGTTCATAATAATAATAATAATAACAACGTATTAGACTCTAATACCAGTCAAGGAAGGAACATACTAACAAAGTGAGATAATACAGATAAAAACCAAATCTTTCTTTTTTCAAGTCCTTAAAGAGACTCTCAGCAGAAAGCATGGCCAGGGTTATATATAGGTGGATCTTCACAGCTCAAAAGATCTTGAATAAAGGTGTGTCTTCCATATCAAAGACCCAGATTAAAGGTGTTTTTTGTTTTTTGTTTTTAAAAACTTTTAATTCTAAGTGTTATTCCCATTCCAAGTTAAACAAAAATTAATTACAAAAAAATTTATTAGCAATGAATACTTATTTGTTTTTCCTCACATCCTGCCTAATATTCATTGTTGTTGTTCATTTCCTATGTCTGTGTGTGCATGTGTATGCGCACTTGCAGGTGTACCTGCTGATGTGTGCATATGCAAAAGCTAGATGAAGATATTATGTATCGTCCTTTGCTGCATTTATTTCCTGGAGACAGGACATCACACTAAACTTGAAGCTTTCCATTTTAGCTAGGGTGGCTGCCCTACAAGCTCCTGAGATCTATCCTCCCCTCCCACCCACCCACCTCCCGGTTACAGCTGTGTGCAGCATGCCTACCTTACTTATGTGGGCTTAGGGGCTTTACATTCAGAACCTCATGTTGACATATCAAGTGTTCTAATCCACTGAGCCAGCTCTCCAGGTCCTGTTATTTCTTTTCTTGATGACAGCTATTGCAATTGTGGTAAGTGGTATCACAATGCACTTTGCCTTTTTTCTTATTTAAATTTAGGTGTTCCATTTTTATTAGTATCCAAAGTAATGGGCTTTCTGATGGCATTTCCATACATTCAGTAATGGACTTTAATCTTAGGCACTTCAGTATTACCCTTCTTGCACTTACTCATATTTATCCTGCTTTCAAATATAGAATCTTCCCCTTGTCTGATACAGAAGGTGCATGAGAGAACACAGGTTCTTTCATCTATGACTCCATAGGCAGATGGGTTCTCACTTGGCAGAAAGTAAGTTTTAACCAACATTCTGTCTCACTTCTGAAGTAGTGATTCCTACTTCTGCCTGTTGCTGTATTCATTATGCAGTCTGAGTGGCATTTTAAGTGTTTCTGACACTGCTCAGATGTCCAGGATGACCCTTACTCACCCTTCCCACAGCTACACTGTATTGAAACAATGATGGAGCTATGATAACCATTTGATAGATGTAATAAATTAGTTTATAATCTTACTGTTTAAGAAATAGCCCATTAAAAATAAGTAGTCATCAGAGATTGTAGAATATAAACTGTTCTTGTCCCTAAATACAAGGTAGAAATGCAGAAAACAAATGAATTTTGAATTTGGCTTTCACACACTGAGAGAGGATTTCCTAAAATCTTATGTGGGATGGAAGTAATGTGGGTGGAACATGGAGCTCTCACACTCACTGCTGTTAGTCTTGTTTCACATGGGCAGAGGAAACAACCACTCTTCTAGGCTTATTCTGTGTCATGGCTCAACCTGTCTGAAGGTATTCCATTTTCTTTCCCCAGGCCTGACACTTTGTATGTTTGACTCCTTTCTTGGAACAGTGTAAATGTTTTTCTGTTTTCCTGCAGGAGACACTGTTCCTTCCGCTGGCATTTAGGCTAGCAATGGAGAAGGGAAATAAATCTATTAGTATAGTGTGTGGTGGTGATGATTGTGGGGGTGGTGGTAGAAGAGAGACTTAGAGAGTCAGGCTGGAATTACATCTTTGCAATAATTAGAAGCAGCAAGTGTAAATGACGTTAAGTAGTGCTGATGCAAGAGACAGAGAGAGAGGGGAAGAGAGAGAGAGAGAGAGAGAGAGAGAGAGAGAGAGAGAGAGAGAAACTCACCTCAAAGAGAATAAGACATAGTTTATTCAAGAGCAAAATTTAGTGACCCCAGGAACACAGATTTAGATATTTTCAAATCTCATGTTCCAATGTGGTAAAAGTTCATGTTATTTTTATGGTAGTAGAACAAAGAAAGTTATAAATGAGGCAAGTTTAAAATGGACTGGTGAGTACATCAGAGTTGATGTTGAAAAGCTTCTTATGGCAAAGGACACCATCTTCTAGACAAAGTGACAGGCAGCAAGCTACAAAATGGAAAGCTACAAAATGGTTCAAACATTGCGAAAGTAACTAAACTTTATAACATACTTTTACCAATTATACATCTGATAGAGGGTTAATATCTAAATTGAATTTTAAAAAATGGACATCAAGAAAACAAACAACCAAATTTAAAAATTAGGTACAGAACTTAGCAGAGAATTCTCAAAAGATGAAACACAAATTTTTCATAAGAAAAACTTAAAGAAATGTTCAGCATCCTTAGTCATTAGGAAATGCAAATCAAAACAACTCTGAGATTTCATCTTACACCAGTCAGAACACCCGAGATAAAAAAAAAAACACATGATTGCAGTTCATACAGATGAGCATGTGTGTAGAAGAACACCCATCTACTGCCTGTGAGGGTGTAGACTTGTACAGCTACTATGGAAAATCAGTGTGACGGTTCCTCAGGAAGCTACATGATCTACTGTAGCACAAAGGCTAGGTATAGAGTTTAGGACTAGTAGAGAGGGAAGGAACTCCCTTGGAGTGAAGTATGGGAGGGCATATAGGAACAGACAGCTAAAGCTAAGGGTCACCTCAGGTGTTGTATGGAAAGCTAATGCAGTAGAAGTTTCTTAAAACATATACATCTATGAAAGAGATATAAACGAAGTCACCAAATAATCGGGATACAACGAACAAACTGGTAAAAACTCCAGTACCATAGATGAGTCATATCTGGCTGAGTCGCTGGCCATGGAGCCTCCATGGAAATACCCAAACAGCTCAAGTTATTTCCAAAGCTACTGATTGCTCTTCTCAAAATGAAGGTAAGGCCCTACTGCTGAAGGCAACACTTATATATCTCAATGAAGATGGAGAAGTTGAGTTAGACTTCCTGAACTTTCACCCTTTCCACTAATGCTTATGGTACTGGAGATATGCACAGACCAGAGGAGAAAGATGTCCACCAACCAAGCCTCAAACCCTTTCATAGAAACTGGTGACATCCCTGTGCGATACTCTGGTATAAAAGTTATTGTTCAAATTCTTGTTGGTATATAATGGAAACCCAGAGCCAGATATTGTGGAAGTACTGGAACATCAGAAACAGACAACAGTTACTTCTCAGCCAGCCAATTCCTCAGGAATCCCTCAACTGCAAGTTGCTGTGTCCTCAGCTAAAAACAAGGAAAGTATCTGGGAAATCTGAAAAACCCTCTTCTCTTGCTCCTCCCAAATTTCTTAACTTTCTCTTTCCACATTCCTAAAGCTAGGATTAGAGGTGTGGGTCACCCCTCCCTGACCTGGCTTGGCTCTGTGGTTGACTCTGATATTCCAGCCTAATTTCATTAAATATATATCACTACGAATAGTGGTTCAAACATTGTGAAAGTAACTAAACTTTATAATTGGATTTAAAGTCCATTTCATGAGATATAATCTGTGCCTGACACTGCTTGGGTGTCCAGTAACCTGAGACTAGATAGTACAGACCAAGGGAAAAAATATACTATTGTTCTGCTAAAGGAATGTTACAGTAAAATGGCATTCTGCTATATTCATTGATCAGCACCTTGCTTACACATCAACAGAAAAGCTTCCTATTGAAGCATATATGAACTAACAGAGGCCCATAACTGGACAATATTCAGAGAGTAAAAGACATTGGAACAGTTACTTCCACAAATACTTAGTTCCGGGCTTCCAAGTTTCAGGTAGCTATGCAGAAAAGGAGTTGTAAAGATTGTAAGAGCCAAAGGAAAGTATGTTTTCCAGACACAACAGGACCTATATACATATGAATTCACAAAGACTTATAACATGAACATGGTCTACACAGGCTCAAGTCAGACAGTGCTGAGAGAGAGAATTAGACACAGGGTCCCATCATTAATCAAGAACATTTACTTGCAAAGGAAAATTAATTTCCTCCAATGGAGACTTACTGGGAAGAGTAGACATAATTAAAAGTAGGCTCCATGTCCAGCAGTAGATAACACAAAATGAACTCAATGTATTCTTGTAGGCTTTTTGTCTCATATTGCTTTGTTTAGGCATTTTTGTCTCCCTGGTCTTTTGCTTATATAATATGGTTTCTGATTTTTTTTTTAAAAAAAATAAGTTTCATGTGTATATATGGGCATATTTTGCTTTCTTTTTGTTAATACTATTTTTAAAATTTATTTTATTTTACTTTGCTTTTTTGTTATTTGTTTGACTGCTTGTTTTTCAAAAAGAGAGAAAAAGATACCATAGAGCTAGATGTTGGGGTATGGTGATATTTTGTGTATGCTCTAATAAAGAAAGCTTGCCTGAAGATCAGAGGGAACAATCCCTAGTTAGCCATAGCAGCCAAGCAGTGGTGACACACATTTTTAATCCCAGCACCAGGTGAGTTGAAACAGGAAGTTATATGGCTAGGCAGAGAGAGAAATATAAGTTGTATGGAGATAGGCATTCAGCGCCACTTTTGTCTGAGGATTTGTAGAGCTGATAGATGTGACTGGCTTCTCTGATCTTTCAGCATTTACCCCAGTAAATGGATTTTATTATTAAGACCTACTATAATTTGAAATACAGTGGGGTATGGGTAGCATCTTGGAGGAGTTGGGGAGGGAAACTTATCAGAATAGATTGCATAAAAAAATTGTTTCCAATTTGGAAAAAAATCAGAAAAAGAAGATTCGAACAATTTGTAGGCACACTGGGGAAAAGGACAAAGAGATCCTGAGGCATCCTATGTACACACATACACACTGAAGAAAGTTCCAAGACTCAAACAATATGTAAGAACAAAGCATTTATTTACCAGCATGTTGGGTCTGAACACCTGTTCAACATGGTGACAACTCTGAAAGGAGGTACAGGCTCATTTTAAATACACTAGGGGAATTTTGAGAACGGTTAGGTCATCTCAAGCAAGCAGCAGTTATAATAGATATTTTTAATTTGCTGATGTTTAGTTTTATCATTTTTGGACATACTTTAGCAAATTTTAGCCAGTATAGACATGACTTGGGTGGAGGAGGCATTGCAGGATTCATCCTTGCGATACTGTGTGGCTGACTCAAGCTTTGCACTGCCCTCTCCCTCATCCCTGAATGGAAGGGTATTGTTGAATGATCTTTTGTTTGGAGAGAAACCTGTTTTGCCCTTGCAGAGGATAGAAACCTAAATTTAGTTGTAAAATTGGCAAAGTTTAAACCCTTCAACTACCCAAGTCTGTCTCCTGGGTCTTGAAGTGAGATAAAAGTTTAAATACATCTAAAAGTGGTCAAGGTGTGGTTCTGCCCACCATTTACCCACAGTTTTCTGAGTTTCAGTCTTATCCCTGTAGGGTGGTATCACAAGTTCTTAGAAATATATGGCAAGTTTCTTCTCCCTCTAGCTGGCACCTTTTTTTCCCTCCCAACTTAATATTCCCAAGGAAATTCCCATGTTTTAGGGGTCTATCATTTCAATGATAGTCAGATTGAAATACTTTCATTTCTGCTGAATTTGTTACAATTTTAGGAGGAAATTAATCTGGCTGAACAAACATGCATTCTTTAACTAGGGCCAGCATGAAGAGAAACATGCTTGTGGTAATCTCATTTTTAAAAGAAGATTAAATTCTTCTTAGACTCATTGTGTGCTTATTGACTAAAACAATATCTAGCTCTAAGATAAAGGTTCCCAGCGTGTGTTCTCCTAGCATTGAGGACAATGTTCTACAACTATCTAGTTTAATCTTGTTTTTGGATGGGATTGGTCAATTAATCTGTCTCTCTGCTTTTTTCTGCCTGGGTACTCATGTCAGTTTGGGGGTTGGTTAAGTTTGAAGCAGCTGATAATTGTGGTCTGTCTACAAGTTCTGCCATTTTGTTGTGAGGTCTTTGCTGAGCTGTGGTCTTTTCTACATATACTCTAGATCACTTCTTAGTGCATGGGTCTTTATTCACATTGTAATCACCCTCCTCTCATAGCTCTGATCTATTCTCTGCTGTCCACTGGTCCCCTAATAAGGGAGAGATTTCTCAGGCTGTCTTGAAGCTGGGCAGTACGTTCAGGGAGATGTGAGATTGGGACTTCCACTCCTGGAGACTCTTGTACCATATCATACCTTGAGGCTGGTAGTAGAAGGGAGCAGCAAAGAGTAAGATCTGTGTTTAGCAGGCAGTAACAGATGGCTCTATGCTGGGTGGTGGGGGATAGAATGTTCCCTTTGAACCCAAGAACCCTCCCCATCAATAAATGTTATAGTTCAGAAGAAAGACTTCTATAGGGAGCTTTTTTGCAATGGTACAAAAAGAAAAATGAAAGGCATTATGTTTAATAACTATGATTTTAATACTGATCTGATATCATCAGAGGAAATATGGCTTAAAACGCAAATGAAGTATTTATAAGGCAGTGTCTTTAGGAGTCATACTTCAAAGAAACTCTAAAGGCTTTGATGTAGCCATAGATAAAATTAATGTCATAAAGTTGACCACCAGATAAACAAAGAGAGCTTCATAATATCAGTGAGAATGCAACCTTGGCTTTCAGCATGAGGTTTAATTCGTTAAAGTGTCCACTATTTTTGTATTTATTTTTCTTCAGTGCTTAAAAATTTCTCCAAAGGTTGAAGAGATGGCAAGCTTCTGCTCCCAAGCCTAAAGACCTGAATTCCATTCCCAGGTCTCACATAGTGGAAGGAGATAACTGACTCCTTGCAAGTTATCCTCCTATTTCTATGGAAGAAAATAATGACTCCACACAAGTTATCATGATTGCCACACATGCTGGGCACATGCATCCATACCTATGTACAAACCACACCACACCCACCACACACACACACACACACACACACATGCACATGCACACACACACTGAATTTTTAAAATTTGAAAAACTCTTTTCAGTAATAAATGATACAGATGTTATTGTGCTTGCATTCTGTTGTCCTTAGACAGTCAAAAAAACTTGATTAACACCTATGCCACACTCACTGAACTTTCTAAGTGTTAGAGAAATCTGAGTCATAAAAGCTAATCAGCTGAGAGTGGTAGTCTAGAAAGAATCCTAGAGAGTGCCTTATCTAGCCCATAATAAGTTGGAGCTAGAGGCTATGAAGAATGTGAGGAATGTGAATTGAGAATGTTAGCTCAGGGTGGTGAGATAGCATATTGGTTCCAAAAAAGGGACAAATCATACCAGTTGTTATCAATTTTTATCTCTTGAAATTATATTTGATTTATATTCATTTACTATGTGTGTGACTCAGGAAGCAGATGGAAATCATAGACCAAGTTGTAAAAGTTAGATCTCTTCTTGGGTCCTGGGGATTGAACTGACATCCACAGGATTGACATGGTTATCGCCCACCACCCTTGTGTAATAAGCCAAATCATTGTCCTTAAAATCCTGTTTAAAATGGAAAGGGACTTACAATCTCATAAATTATAAAACTGGGAGTGAATTACTATGTAAGGATTGAAAGAGTTGGATAATTTCAAGAATATTGCTGCAGAAAAAATAAAAGCATGAAATCATATAAATGCATAATAAGATATGGGCTTGGGAAATTACAGACTGTATTATATATTACAGATTGTAGATGTTCTCTTATTTTCCTTTTGGCTTTTCTTGAGATTGAGCATGATGTCTTGTACAGTCCATTAAAATATTTTTACATTTAAACCTAGACTTTGAATTTAATTCTGATATGAAAAAGTTTCCAGATGGTCATTGATTAAATTGAACATATTATTGATGAGTAGCCCTCAAATGGTTCTATTGCCTGATACAGTGTCAATTTCTGCAGACAGCAATAAAGACTGTTACATGAGGACATCTCTTGAAATTTGGCAACATATAGGAAGTACCTACAGTTAAGAGGAAGCATACTAATTCTGCCTCTGGAATGTACCATTCATTTAGGTCACATCTATTAGGACATTTATCATATTTAAAATGAAGTGAGAGTCATTGGGTAGTTCAAATGTGTAGTTTGAGTTTTCTGGCCTGTCCAGCTTGTGGTCCAGACCTGCAGGCCCACAATCCTACAGTCCCACAGAAACACACAGACACTTACATTAATTTTATGCTGATTGACCTAGAGCCTAGGCATATAACTTGCTAACTCTTTACTCTTAAACTAACTCATGATTCTCATCTTGCTCAGCCATGTGGCTTGGTACCTTTCTCAACAGCATTTCAACTTCTTTTTTCTACATCTCTCTGATATCTCTGTGGTGTCTCTCTGGCTTCTCTGCTCTGCTCTTCCTGTTCCCAGAGTTTGCTTAGTCTGGTAGCTCTGCCCACACTTCCTGTCTGCCTTCAGCCAATCAGCATTTTTATTAAACCAGTAGGCAGGACAATTATTTACAAGGTAACATAATCCTATTACATATTCCCTTTTTTCTTTTTAGAACAAGAACCCCAAATCTAATTTCCTTTGTATATTTTTGCCATTATCTATAACAACTTGTAACCAACACTATAAATAAACACAAACATTCATAATCCATTTTTTGAGAATATGTGCATAATTCTATAGGCTACTTCCTGCTGAATGGGAGTCCTGGTAATCCTATGGGGATCCCCCCAAAAATTTTAAAATTATGGTCAAGTCTTTAGTGGAGTAGTCTCTAAGGCTGAGCTCAGAAGAAACTTCAACAAAGTTGCTCTGAAATGCAGAATCATCTGGGCCATCTGTTTCCATTAGACACTTTTCAGGGAGTCTTCCTCTATCAAACTTTATTTTCTTTAACCAGGAATAAATCCACAGCCTCTCATTTTCTGTGGAAACAAAACAAAAACCTCTTCTCCAAAGTAGCATATCTTTTGATTTCAACTTTAAAGTCAACTCATTTACAAAATATATAGGTTGAATTAATCTATCAACATTTGTAACCAAATATCTTTTAGCAGCTTTAATTACTTGGTTTCAGTCCAGCATCCAAACACTATATAATTTCCATTCTTATGTGGCTTGTTATTATTTTTTAACTCTTTTCTTTAACTCTCCTATATAGTATATTTTTTATATAATGTAAATAAAAGAGCTGTTTTGGTCCATATGAAACACCATAAAATAAACAAAAAATCAAAACACAAACAAATAAAAAAAAATAAAATTTGCCAATCTTCATCCGACCCCCAAAACTACCAAACATATAAAAGATACCGGCCAGCCACAGGCTGAGCCACGTGACAAAAAAAATAATAAAAATAAGTTAATTAAAAAAAAACCTAACTAATAATAGACATAAAACATAGACCAAACAATTTAAAAAATATAAACTTATAATTCATTTCTTTAAAAAATAAAAACCACTGCACCACACACACCAAGTCACAAACCTTCCAAGGCCAAACAAGTGCCAAAAAAAAAAAAAAAAAAAAAAAAAACTTTCTACAACAGATGGCGCCCAACGTGGGGCGCCAATTATCACAGTAAAAACTTGCCACGAGATATATTTTAAATGAGGTTTATTTTGTGAGAATTATTTATAAAACAGAGAAGGTTTTAAGGAAAGTAAAGGGGTAAGGTTGTAGCGTGTGTTTTTAAGGAAATCTCTTTTTTATGTGTCGCACGTTTGAACTCTCTTGTCGCCGGCCTGGAATTGTCAACTGTGAATCGGAAACCCCGTCATTAGTCTGGATTATCACGAGAGCTCTTAGTCTTGTGTCAGAGAATGCCTGCTTTTTGTCTATTTTTGGGTGTCGTATTTTTGAAGCTTGTTTTTGTTGACCACGCCCCTCTTGGCCCCAGTGCTCTGTTGCAACCCGTTTACATGGGTAGCTTCTGATTTCCTGCTACAGTATTTTATTGAATATGTAATAGAATAACATAACAAAATATAAATGGGGTTTAATTACAATGTATATAATAAGCACAATGCTATATAAATTGTAGAAAGTGCAGAATTCAAGTAATGTTTCTCATAATGTATCTCTTGTATGCTACTTGAAACACAAGAGGGGCTAGGCACCTCCCCCAAGGACCTCCAACTGCCAGTTGCATCCACAGAACATTTAAACTGTCCTAAAGGCTGGACTCTGCCTCATCCTACAGAGTAAAAAGCCCAACCTCTGGACTTGAAATTCCACCAGTCTCCACCCTGGAAAGATTTGCCCTGAAAATCTTTACCCCTTCCAAAGAACCTCTATAAAAGCCCTACTTTCTGCTCAGTTCTCTGCTGTTTCTTTTCTAAGCAGAGGCAGTCACCCTTCTATGTTTTTTCCCTTCTCAATATATCTCTTTTGTGAGGTTTGTTGTATGATGTGACTTTGTGGTGGTAGTCCTTGACTTTTGACTGCTTTGATACCTTTTCATCTGAGCTGTAATGCTTACATCTTCTTTTACCTAAAATTGTCCAAATAAAATTCAATGTGAATTTTATATTACTATGTACTAACCTTTATATTCCTTAACAAAAAATAATAATAATGAAAAAACCCTAATCTTGGAAGATGGTTGTGTATTCCACCTTCTCTTTTATTTTCTTGTTATTTCTCTTGTTAGGTTTTAGGGATGCCATTCTAGAGTCTTCTTAGATTTCTCATATTTATTACTTCTCTTAAACTTCACTCAGTACCTCATATTGTTCAGTGCTGCATTGATCAGCTAAAATTTTCATAGAACCTTTTGCTGACCAGCTCAAGATTATCTGAAAGTTACTTCCGACATCTTTAGTTACTCCTGGTAGAGGCAAACTCTTTCTTTTTTAAGGACTTTATTCTTTTCCCTTTTTCTTTTCTCTCTCAAGCATATGTATATTTTTAAGCACACTCTAAACCATTTAGAATTTTCTTTTGACTTTACTGTATATCTCTTATTTCTTATCTTTTTCTGTTTCTGACCACACCTTTGCTTAGTTAGGGTGGCTGACTCCACCCAACTCACTCTATTTCCTTTTGTTTCAGACCACATCTTTAACCTGTCAACATGTGGCTATGGATTAAAGGTTTAGCTAGAGCAGCTGCCTGGATCCACGCAGTTTCTAGTCTAGCTTTATAGGATTTAGCTTTTAACAGAGGTACTGCTAGAACTCACAATTACCACTCTGGGGAACTTTAGGGTACATATATCTATCAAGTAAAGCACTGTTGTCTGTTAATCATGAACTCCATTTAAGTATTTGGCAGCAGGGACTTTTGAAAGACAAGTATTTTGCTGATTAAGTCAGGAAGCCTCTCTTAAAAAAGCCATGCCTTTGCTTGCCTCCATCAAACAGGGCTTTCCCAACAAAGTGCTGCTGTACTAAGAAGCAGTATTTGACACTGTTCCCTTTTTGTCTGTATACACACAAAGTTTAAATCCATTATATTCAGCTTGTTGCTTACATCAAGGGTCTTGTGAGATTTCAAGAACTGGTCTTATTGCAGCTCAGGCTACATTCTGAGAACTTGACATTTTATAATTTAAGGCCACAAAACATACCAGGGTGTCTCTGAACCAAGGTTCACATGAGAGACACAATTTGAAAGATGCTTTTGGCTCAATTTCTGCACTCTAAAACCTTTTTTATGTTTTCTAAGGCTTTGCATGGGTATACATGTACCACAGTGTGATGCTATTGTAGTATTAATTTTCTGGTTCAAACTTTAGAGCTAGCCTCAAGTTTCAGAGCCACTCGCAGCCCCCCCAATCCCACAGAAACACATAGATACATTAATTTTATGCTTATTGACCTAGGGCCCAGGCATATAACTTGCTAACTCTTTATTCTTAAAGTAACTCATGATTCTTTTGTTTTGTTTTGTTTTATTGTGGCATGGTTCTTTTTTTTTTCTTTATTTCTTTTGTATTTATCAAGAAAAACAGTAAAATGAATTTAAAATGCTGATAAGTTAACAATAACTATAAAGAAGATGAAAATCATAAGCATGACTTATCAAGGGTGATAATGCAACTAAGATTTCTACACACATATTTACTTTGTGTTCAGCTTTCCCTCTGAATTTTTTTTGCCATCCCTGTATATGCCCATTCAAGGTCCTTTCCCCCTCCTGCAATATCAGGCCATTTTTTCTTCTCCACAACTCCCCATCCACTCCCTGGGCAGGGAGCAGACAGTGCTATGGTACCACTGACCCAAAAATGCTTAGATCAGTCTCCACTCCTGGAAAATCCAGTTTTGTACCCCATCCCTCAACAGTGAGTCAGATGTTCCTATAGTTGGAGTGGGATCCGAAGTGTCAGTCCAGGGTGTTTCTGATCCCAAGCTGTTTAGTGGTTGTGGATTACAGCTTGGGCATGCTTGGCTTTTTTTCTTGTTTGTTTCTTTAGAGACCACTAATGAGTGAGTACATCCCCTGCTTATCTTTCTGAGATTGTGATACCTCGTTCAGAAGGATATTCTCCAAATCCATCCATTTTCCTGCGAATTTTAGGATATCATATTTTCTTACAGCTGAGTAGTATTCCATTGGGTAGATGTACCACAGATTGTTAATCCATTCTTCAGTTGAGGGACATCTAGGTTGTTTCCAGGTTCTTGCTATTACAAATAATGATGCTATGAACATAGTTGAGCTAATACCTTTGGAGTGTGAATGTGCCTATTTAGGGTATACACCCAGAAGTGGTATTGCTGGGTCCTTGGGGAGATTGATTCTCAATTTTCTGAGAAACCGCCATATTGCATTCCAAAGTGGCTGAACAAGATTACACTCCCACCAACAATGGAGGAGTGTTCCCCTTGCTCCGCATCCTCTCCAGCATAGGCTGTCCTCTGTGCCTTTTATCTTAGCCAATCTAACAGTTGTCAGGTGGTATCTCAAAGTTGTTTTGATTTGCATTTCTCTGATAGCTAAAGATGATGAGCACTTTTTCAGGTGCCTTTCAGCCATTCGTACTTCCTCTGCTGAGAATTCCCTTTTTAGATCTGAACCCCATTTTTTGATTGGGTTATTCAAGGTTTTGGGCTCTAGATTCTTGAGCTCTTTATATATCTTAGAGATCAGTTCTCTATCACTTGTAGGGTTGGTGAAAATCTTTTCCCATTCTGTAGGCTGTCCTTTTGTCCTATTGACAGTGTCCTTGGCTTTCCAGAAGATTCCAAGCTTCAGGAGATCTCACTTATTGATTGTTGGTCTTAGTGTCTGTGCCACTGGTGTTATATTTAGGAAGTGGTCACCTGTGCCAATTCGTAGAAGTGTATTTCCCACTTTCTTTTCTATAAAGTTCAAAGTGGCTGGGTTTAAGTTGAGGTCTTTGGTCCACTTGGATTTGAGTTTTGTGCAGGGTGACAGGCTCGGATCTATTTGCACTTTTCTGCACACTTCCATCCAGCTATGCCAATACCATTTGTTAAATATACTATCTTTTTCCATTGAATATTTTGGGACTCTTTGTCAAAGATCAGGTGTTCATAGGTTTTTGGGTTAATGTCTGGATCCTCAATTCTATTCCATTGGTCCACAAGTCTGTTTTTATGCCAGTACCAGACTGTTTTTATTACTGTAGCTCTATAGCATAGCTTGAAGTCAGGGATGGTGATACCTCCTGAGGTTCTTTTGTTATTGCATATTCTTATTCAAAACAGCAAAATTGTTTTAGCAATCCTGGCTTTCCTGTTATTCCAAATGAAATTGAGTATTGTCCTTTCAAGGTCCAAAAAATATTGTGTTGGGATTTTGATGGGCAGTGCATTGAATCTGTAGATTGCCTTTGGTAGAATTGCCATTTTTACTATGTTGATCCTACCAATCCAGGAACATGGGAGAGCTTTCCATTTTCTGATATCCCATTCAATTTCTTTCTTTAGTGATTTAGAATTTTTGTCAAATAGGTCTGTTACTTCTTTGGTTATAGTTACTCCAAGGTATTTAATACTATTTGCAGCTATTATGAAGGGCAATGTTTCCCTTTTTTTTTTTTCAGCTCTTCTATCTTTAGTGTAAAGAAGGGCTACTGATTTCTTTGAGTTAATCTTGTATCCTGCTACATTGCTGAAGGTGTTTATTAGCTGTAGCAGTTCCTTGGAAGAGTTTTGTGGGTCACTTATGTATACAATCATATCATCTGCCAATAGAGATTGCTTCACTTCTTCTTTTCCAATTTGTATCCCCTTAATCTCTTTTCGTTCCCTTATTGTTTTGGCTAAAACTTTGAGAACTATATTGAATAGATAAGGGGAGAGAGGATATCCTTGTCTAGTTCCTGATTTGAGTGGGATTGCTTTGAGTTTTTCTCCATTAAGTTTGATACTGGATGTTGGCTTCTTGTAAATTGCCTTTATTATGTTTAGGTATTCTCCCTGTATTCCTGATCTCTCCAGGGCTTTAATCATAAAGGAGTGTTGGATTTTCTCAAAGGCTTTTTCAGCATCTAAGGATATGATCATGTGGCTTTGTTCCTTTTTTTTTGTTTATATGATGGATAACATTTACAGTTTTTCATATGTTAAACCAGCCCTGCATTTTGGGAGGAAGCCTACTTGGTCGTGGTGCATGATATCTTTTATTCATTGTTGTATACGGTTTGCCAAAATTTTGTTGAGAATTTTTGCGTCTATATTCATGAGGAAATTTGGTCTGTAATTCTCCTTCTTTGTTGTGTCTTTTAGGGGCTTGTGTATTAGGGTAATTGTGGCCTCATAAAAGGAATTTGGCAATATTTCTTCAGTTTCTACTCTGTGCAATAGTTTGAGAAGTAACGGTTGTAATTCTTATTTGAATGTCTGTTAGAATTCGGCACTAAAACCATCTGCATTAGGGCTTTTATTTTTGGGGAGGTTTTTAATGACAGCTTCAATTTCCTTCATGGTTATAGGCCTGTTTAGGTAATTAATCTGATCTTCATTTAATTTTGGAAGATGGTGCCTGTCCAGAAAGCTGTCCATTTCTTCCAGGTTTTCCATTTTTGTGGAATACAGATTTTCAAAATGTGACCTGATAATTCTCTGTATTTCCTGGGGGGTCTGTTGTTATGTCCCCCTTTTCATTTCTGATTTTGTTGATTTGAACACTCTCTCTCTGTTTTTTGATTAGTTTGGGTAAGGGCTTATCTATCTTGTTAACTTTCTCAAAGAACCAACTCTTAAATTCATTGATTCTTTGTATTGTTCTTTTTGTTTCAATTTTATTGATTTCAGCTCTAAGTTTGATTATTTCCTGCCATCTATTCCTTCTAGGTGAGTTCACTTCTAATTTTTCTAAAGTTTCAGCTGAGCTGTTAGGTGTCTAGTGTGGGATTTCTCTACGTTTTTCATATAGGCATCTAATGATATGAATTTTCCTCTTAAGACTGCTTTCATTGTGTCCCACAAGTTTGGATACGTTATCGATTCATTTTCATTAAATTCTAGGAAGACTTTGATTTGTTTCTTAATTTCTTCCTTGACCCAGAGATGGTTCAGCTGAGTGATGTTTAGTTTCCTTGAGTTGGTAGGCTTTCTTTGGGTTCTGATGTTGTTGAATTCTAACTTTAGGACCTGGTGGTCTGATATGTTACAAGGGATTATTTCCATTTTTTTTTTCTGTTGATATTTGCTTTATGACCAATTATGTGGTCAATTTTCGAGAAAGTTTCATGAGGAGTTGAGAAATATGTATATTCCTTTGCGTTTGGGTGGAAGCTTCTGTAGATATCTATTAAATCCATTTGCATCATAGCCTCTTTTACACTCCTTATTTCTCTGTTGAGTCTCTGTCTGGTTGATCTATCCAGGGTTGAAAGTGTGGTATTAAAGTCTCCCACTATTACTGTGTAAGAATTGATGTGGGATTCAAGCTTTAGCAGTGTTTCTTTTACATGAGTAGGTGCCCTTTTATTAGCGGCATAAATATTCAAGATTGAAATCTCCTCTTGACCAATTTTTCCTGTGATGAATAAGTAGTGACCATCTTGGTCCCTATTAATTGCTTTTAGCTTAAAGTCTACTTTGTTAGATATTAGGTTTGCAACTCCCGCTTGTTTCTTAGGACTATTTGACTGTAAAAATTTTTCCCAACCCTTTATTCTAAGCCTGTGTCTGTCTTTGCGGTTGAGGTGTGTTTCTTGTAGGCAACAGAAGGATGGCTTCTTTTGTTGTGTCCATCTTGTTAGTGTGTTATGTTTTATAGGAGAGTTGAGACCATTGATATTAAGGGAACTTAGTAACCATTGATTCATATTTCCTGCCATTTTTGGTGGTAACTTGTTTGTATTTCCTTTCTCTGGGGTATTCTTCTGTGGAATTATTGATTTTTTGTGATTTCGTGGGTGTGTCTGGTGTCCTTAGGTTGTAGTTTTCCCTCTAATACTCTCTGTAGTGCTGGATTGGTAGATAGATATACTTTCAGTCTGACTTTGTCCTGAAATACCTTGTTTACTCCATCTATGGTGATTGATAATTTTGCAGGGTATAGTATTCTAGTTTGGCAGCCAAGCTCTTTTAGTGTCTGTATAACTTCTGACCAAGCCCTCTTTTTCTTCATTTCATTGAATATTCAGGTGTTATTCTGGTGAGTCTGCCTTTATATGTGAGTTGACCCTTTTCTTTTGAAGCTCATAAGATTTTTTCTTTGTTCTACATGTTTTGTGGCTTGATTATAATGTGGTGCACTGACTTGTTTTTGGGGTCATATCTATTTGGTGTTCTGTAAGCTTTTTGTATCTTTATAGGCATTTCCTTCTTCAGGTTAGGGAAGTTTTCTTCTATGATTTTATTGAAAACATTATTTGTGCCTTTGAGCTGGTATTCTTCTCCTTCTTCTATTCCTATTATTCTCAAATTAGGTCTTTTCATGGTGTCCCATATTTTCTGAACATTTTGAGTTATGGCTTTTTTAATTTTACTATTTTCTTTGACTGATATATCTATTTGAGCTACTGAGTCTTCCACTTCAGAGATTCTATCTTCCTTCTCTTGAACTCTGTTTGTTATGCTTGTATCTGTGATTCCAGCTTCTTTCTCAGATTTTCTATTTCCATCTTTGCCTCATTTTGTGCATTTTTATTGCTTCTATTTCAGCTTGTAGTTCCTGGCATGTTTCTTTCATAGATTTGTTCATCTCTTCCAATTTTTTGTTTGTATTTTCTTCTATTTCTTTAAGGCTATTTTTCATATCTTCTTTGAGAGCTTCGATGATCATCAAAAAGGAATTTTTTGTGCTGCTTACTTCCGTTTCTTCTTCATTGCTCATTTCAGGTCTTATATTTGTTAGATTGCCACTTTCCTCTGGAGTTACCTTGTTGTTCTTTGTATTATTATGTAAGTTTTTGCACTGATGTTTCCCCATGGCTTCAGTGGTTCTCGATTAGGGGGCTCCTGGTCAATTGTGGCACTCGGGCTTGTGTGCCTCCTGTCACCTCTCTGGGTGGCATCTGAGTCTGTTCTTCAGGGACCCCATTCGTTATCTGTTTGCTCAGTTGGAGTAAGGGTTTGGTAGCTGTGCAAACTCCCTCAGCAGCAGCTGTGGGTATGGTGACAGGCAGACTTTATCTGCACCTGCTACAGTGTGCCCTGGGACTCAGTCTGCAGACAGCACCCTGTCCCCCTAACTCATGGTTCTTAGCTTGCTCAGCCATGAGGCTTAGTATCTTATCTCAGCAGCATTTCAACTTTTTCCCTCTGCATCTCACTGGTATCTCTCTGGAATTTTTCTGATATCTCGGTGGTGTGTCTCTGGCCTCTCTGCTCTGCTTTTTTTGTTCTCAGAGTATTTTTAGCCTGGTAGCCCTGCTCACACTTTCTTTCTCAGCCAATCAGCATTTTTATTAGACCAGTAGGCAGGACAATTACTTATAAGGTAACATTATCCCACTATACAAATGTTACTAAAAATACTTGTAAGAAATGTGCTTAGTAGTTTTTTATTAAAATAAAGTATTACGGAGTCTAATCAACCAGAATCTTGATCAAAAAGTTGTAGCAACAGTCTATTTGAATACACAACGTGTTCATTACAGTTTACAGTTGTGACTATCACAGGAAATTGAAGACAGTATTTCTTTTCATCCTGCATATTTCCATTAGATATTAAAATCTTTGGATCTCCTACTCCTTATTGAACCTCCACTTCAGCTGAATATGAGTGACTCATCTTTCATTTCCAGTAACATTGTAAGTAATTGTCTTGGTCACAGATATGTTGCTGTGAAAAGACATCACAGCCATGACAACTCATATAAGAGAAAGTACTTAATTGGTGTTTCCCATGTGTAGAGGTTTAGTCCAGTATCATCAAGGTATGGAGGATGGTGGCATGCAGGCACACATGGTACTGGAGAATGAGTTAAGGATTCTACCTCCTGATCCACAGCTAATAGAAAGAGAAACATTGGGCCTGACTTAGGCTTTTGAAACCTCAGGTCACCCCCAGTGACATGCTTCCCTCCAACAAGGCCACACTCCTAAGCCCTCCTATATAATGCCAGTCTCTGATGACTAAGCATTAAATACATGAGCTTTTGGGGGCCAGTCTTATACAAACTACCACAGTAATGTACTCTGTCAGGTTTCTTTTCTGCTGCTGTGAAAAAAAAATTCCATGCCCAAAGTAACTTAGGGAAGAAAGTTTATTTGGCTTAGTGTTCCAGAGGAATGAGCATCCATCATGGCAAGAGCGCATGGCTAGCAACAGGCAGACTGGCAGGAATGGGAAATTGAGAACTCTCATCTTCAATTGCAAGCAGGAAGCAGAAAAAAACTAGAAGAAGAATAAGGCTTTAAACTCTGAGAGGACACCTCTGATGATGTACTATCATGAGTCTGGGGTAATTCAGAAATTCACCAGTCTGACTATAAGTAAGTTTAACAAAGAAAAGGCTTTTATTCAGGTACTGGCACTGGTACCTGACACCAGGACTATATCTCCAGATTAGGGACATTCAAGATGCATCACTTATCCACATTAGCCAGGAATTATGAAGGAAAAAACAAAAGATTACATGTATACTCCTTCAATGTAGTTGGAGGCTTACCCTAATGCATACATCCTGCCATTGTCCTAGTCATCTTTTTGAGCAGAGTAAGAAGCTTGATTATAATAGCACAAGCCACAGTTAGCCTTATAACTTACTATCTTGAAACAACAGTAGTTAAATTTTACAAAATCATTCAAAATCACTCAATTTCAAGAATAGTCTTCAATGCCAAGTAAAAAAGGAAAGTGAGCTGCTAGGGTACAGCTTGTACAAGCTAGGGGCTTACATGATAGATGCATTTTTTGCCTTTTGATCTTTTGGCCATAGTAAGTTTAAACTTTAAACATAAAGTTATCCATTGCAGTACTTACTTCAGAAAGGTTACATCTCCTAAATATCTCAATAGTGGGGGACCATTTGTTCAATTCAAAGCATGACTGGGGGATGGGCATTCTCTTTCAAACCACATGTGCTTTTTTCTGTGAAGTGTATTTATATGCTCTCTTTTCACATTCAGAGCCATCAGCCATCTCAAGTTTTCTTTCTGAACAGACTTTACAACCTTTTAATCTACTTCCTGTTGAAATGACACAGCAGTCAGCTCAATAGTTTGTCAAGCCAAAATGCTCATTGTATTAGCATGTTAGCATCAAGGAGAAGAGCTGTCAAGTGTTAATTGTATCAGCATTTGATAAGTGTGAGGGCCATCAAGACTTTGACTCTCACTCATTGCTTCTTATTAGTGAAATAAGCAGAAGTAGTCATTTAAAAACTCTAAGTATGTTCAGCCACATGAAGAATATTGTAAACAATAACTCCTTTGGAAGGGTTTGATACAATGCATGAAAGATAAGTGTCTTAGTTGCTCCATGACCATTACAACTTATAAAGGAAAGCACTTCATTGGGTTAGAATCCATGATGTCAGAGCAAAGGTGTGGCAGCAGGAACAGCTGAGAGTTTACATCTTTGAGGCATGTGTCTTTTGAAATTTCAAATCCAAATCCTGTGGCACACCTCCTCCAAGAAGTTTATGCCTCTTAGTCCTTGCCAAACTCTTCGCAACCCCTCCCAGTCTGCCCCCAGCCTCTGCCCCCACCCCATTCCCCGATCCCCTGCTACAAAAAGTGCAAGAAGTCCCAAGCTGGGTCAGCTCAGCATGGCTCATCTACTCCTGGCAGGTCTGATTTCTTCATCCCAATATCAAAACTGGGTTAGATGTTCCTCTGCAGGAAATAGGCCAGTTCATTTACAGGAAGATAGTCTGATCCCACTCCTTCAGGCTCCACATACTGCCCCTGCCAATCAACAGTTGCCTACCCTTGGAGGGCCTAGCTCTTTGTCCCATGGTTCACAAGTGGCTGTTCTTGATTCATTGCACTCCCCAGAGCTCCAGCCAGCCATCACTGTGGGACTTCTCCTCACAATCCCTATCCCCTCGCTCATACAGATTCTTCTCCCATGCTCTCCAGCTGGAAGGGAAGTTTGGCCCAGTGCTCAGTCATGGATCTCTGCCTCTACCTCCATTCATTATTGGATGTAGGTTCTGTGATTACACTTAGGTTGGCTATTCATTTGAGTATAGGGGAAGTCCTATTTAGGCACCCCCTCCACTATTGGTTGGAGACATAGCCAGGGATATCCTGTGAGTTCTTGGAGGTTTTCCTAGTACCCACTCTCTTTCCAACCCCCAAAATATTCAATGGAAAAAAGATATTATTTTTAACAAATGGTGTTGGCATAACTGGATGATAGTATGTAGAAAATGCAAATAGATCCATACCTTTTACCCAGCACAAAACTCAAATCCAAGTAGATCAAAGACCTCAATATAAACTCAGCTACAGTGAATTTGATAGAAAAGAAAGTGGGAAATACCTTCCAACACATTGGCACAGGTGACCACGTCCTAAATATAACACCAGTAGCATAGACACTAAGGACAACAATCAATACATAGACCCTCCTGACATTGTGAAGCTTCTGTAAGGCAAAGGACAAAATGGCAGCCTACAAAATGGTAAAAGATTTTCACCAACCCTATAACTGACTGATCTCTAAAATATATAGAGAACTCTAGAAACTAGAGCCCCCAAACCCTAAATAACCAAATTAAAAATGGGGTTCAGAGCTAAACAGGGAATTCTCAACAAAATATTTACAAATGTCTGAAAGGCACTTGAAAATTGTTCAGCATCTTTAGCCGTCAGAGAAATGCAAATCAAAACAACCTTGAGATACCATCTTACTTACTTCTTTACATTCCTTTGTGACCATGTGGTTTTGGAAAGTTTTCTCTTCTTTCTAAATAGATTTAAGAGTGAGGAAGAAAAGCAGTCTCTGAAATAGCAGAGACATGGAACAGTAAGTGGCACACAGTACTATAGAAACCACTATTTCTTCCTTGTGGGACTTGTCAGAGGTGAGCCCATGAGTGTTTATGATATTCCAGCAACCTTCTGTGGCACAGAGCATGTGTCCTGCACTCAGAAGGATGTGAATGTAGAAAATGATCTTTTTAGAAGAGGATGATAAAGTGAGGTGATGTTAACAGAGGGTGGAGTGAGAATAATTGAAATGCACTACATACATGTATAAAATTCCGAAGGAACAAATTTAATTAATTTTTAAAAAGAAGTATAGCTCATGGATATGCTTGAAGCAAAGTTATCTTCATGTGTTTTGGATAAAAGTCAAAAGAACTTAAGATATTTATTTGGTTAATTATAATAGCTTTATTCTTCAAAAGCTTTTTAAAAGAAACTAAGTTGATAGTTACAAGTGGCATTGGGTTATTAGTATCCCCAGTGATAGGAACAGAAGCACAGCCCCAGATCATCCCCAACAGCAGCCTGAAGATACTCCCCTAGGAAAGAGTAAGGAATTCCAGGTACCAACTTTGAAGCAGAGCTAGAAATTTATCATGAGCCATTTGTTAAATAGATCTTTTAAAAAGGGACTGCTAGATAAAAATTGCTGGGAAAGAGTGGGGCATACCCCAGGGTGGGCTTGGGCATCTCTGGGTGAGTTACTGTTAGTTTCTTTGCAATAGGCATACATAGCATTTTGGTGCCTCTCATATTGTATTTCTGAAAGTTGCTAAGAAGCACTACCTACCCTTTTAACTAACAGTTCTCAAACAGTATACTTTACAGATGTGTTTAAAGAAAAAAAAAGACAAAAGAAAAAAGAAAAGAAAAGAAAGAAAGAAAAAATCCTTTGTAAGCAAAGTTGTAGGTTGGATTTGCTAGATATCCTATTTAGGTCTAAAAAAAAGGGGGGGTGTATGTGTGTTTAAAGTACATGGCTATATATAACTTTAGCCCTAAGTAACTACAATTGGTAGAGTGTCTTTGACAAGATGTCTTTTGAAAAACATGCATTATTTTCAGGACAGTTGAGCTTTATCTGGCTCCTTGTGTTCTGATTCCATTAGCAGGACATGTGAACCTGTCCTTCTTCCTCATGCTTCCCTGCATGTCCCCAACACTTTCCTCCAACTTGCTGTCTTTACATAATAGTGCTATTGCTTAGAAGTAGATACAACTAATATAAAGTAAATAATAATTTTTGTTTGAGATTTTTAATTAAAATATAGAAATAGAGTGAACATCAATTTGGGTTTTTCCTTGTTCCTTTTCATACTTCTCTGACATCAACTTAAAATTTAAAATGAACTCTTTAAATTATTGTTTTTCTTTAATTGTCCAGATTATATAAAATACTGCTTAGTTTATATTCAATTTTGAATACATATAATGGAGGTATTGTATACTTGCAGTGCTGGGTGTGAACTAAAAGCCCCACACAAAGTAAGCAAGTATTCACTGAATTGGGGTCTAGCCCAGTGAGGTTTCTCACCACACTCAACTTTCATTCTCATTTTAAAAATCTTGTCATGTGAATATGTTCAGGTGTTAGTATTAATAGTACATTTGGATATCTATTACACTGTAAGACATATGTTTCAGAATAAGTGCAAAGGTAGGAACTGTTTTTCTGGTAGAAATGAAAACTGGTATATTGCTTGGGAGAACAATTCAGTAGGGAGCATTCTGAGATAAATTAGTTATTAGTCATCCATTTCCAACTATGATTTAAATTTCTAAAAGGTTTCTTGTATTATAAGAGAAGGAACATTTTTTTTCAGCTAGTGAGGACATCCTGTCTCTTCTTTCAATGACAATGTGTTTTTGATGTTGACTCAACCATGCATTCCTGCTATGTCTGTTCCCAGTAATGATTTGTAAGTCTTATGAATTCTTGTGTCTTTTTCTGTGAAAGGAAAATAGGATCCTAAGTTCACAATGTAACCATGTAGCCTCCCACAGATTACGTGCATGGCAAATACTGTTGAGGTGAGATTAATGGTCTGTGTGTGTGTGTGTGTGTGTGTGTGTGTGTGTGTGTGATATTCAGACCTTTAAGCCTAGTCACAGGGGCTCTTTAAGAAGGGAAGCATGGGCCTTAAGGTCAGGACAGACCTTCTGAATGAAGCAGCATTGGTACATGTAGTAAAGGATAGAGTCTAGGAATGGTACTGTGACAACTAGGAAAACATTACCAGGCTCCTGTTCTCCCATCAGGAGCCTGCCTTCTGCCCAGATGACAATGGAATAATACCCTTTGAACCACAAAGTTGTGGAAACTGCTGCTAGGAAAGAAAATTAGTATTGGCACTCTCTTACTTTACCTTGAGCATTTCAAGACACTTAAATAAGTGTGTTGTTTCTTTGAGTTCTTAATTCTTTGAACTGGTTTATAAGAGATAGGAATCATCCACTCCTTTGAAATTTGCAAAACATATTTTTGCAACTTCCTAGACACAAACATTTCTCCTTTGAGTGAAGATTAGGAGAAGAAAAGGGAAGATTTGTTTTGCTTTGTTTAGAACATTTCCATTTCTTTTTCTTGAATTCACAACCTCTTCGTTCAGTATTTCTTAGGTAAATTTTGATCTTTAGAAACTTTCTGTTATTTAAAGTTCAGTTTATATATGGTTTATATATGGTTTCTAGATTCTCTTATTCTTAACTTGCAGGCATTCATATTGATGTTTCATTCATGGAATTTTATTCATGTTTTCCTTTTCTATGATTCTTGCAGGTATTCAAATTCCATGTCACACTGTTGTCAACAAAAGAACTGCAACTCTCATGTTAAAGGGACTAATAATTTATTCTAGAGTCACTTTGAGTTAGCATGGCCAGGGAACACATACTTAGCCTACCCCAAATTCCATGTTCCAAATATGGAAGCAGTTTTACAAAACTTTTATAGTTTTACAGAACAGAGAAAGTCATTAATCAAGACAAGTTTGAAGTTAATTGGTAGGTACACTAGAGAGGTAGGTATATTGATATAGAAGACATTTTCTTATAGGCTATGTCATCTAATGGCATTCTTAGCTGTTGGATTAGTAGAAACTAGTTCCCTGATACATCAATAGATTCTAAAAGTCATTTATCTGTTGTTACATGGTGTTACTCCTGATTCACAATGGGGCAAGGAATTGTTACAGGGAGTCCACTAAAGAAGCCTGCTCAGATATAGTCTACAGCCAGTTTGAAGTCTTTATTATAGATGTCTGGGGCTACTCTGTACTGGGGACCCAATGTAGCACCTATTGTACAGAGTATTAGGTTTTTAAAGGCAAAAACCACCTGTTACCATACTTGGCAGCTACAGTACTTGTGCAAACAAGCAGTTTAACAGAAGCTAAAATAAATTGTTTACTGCAGGGGAAGGTTCTGTATAAGCAGGTAGTTTAACAGGCACTAAATAAGTTAGCTGAGATATCTTGATCTCAGGTTCTTAGTTAAGAGCTCCAATTTTCCACAGGTCTTTAAGCATCAGGCAATCAGATTCTATTTGAACCCAAAATGGCCTTAGCAAGAATACAAGATGGAAGAACCTCTGTACTGTATTACCTGTCACAAAATGGACTGTCCCAGAAGGCTGAAACTAGCCCAAGATGAAGTAAATGGTTTCTGGGCCTACAAAATTCCAGTCTTTCCACAGTACTGAAATTCCAGTCATCAGTATTTGCAAGAGATTTTTTTATTCACAGCTACACATCGCATCTTTTCAGAAATTGTTATCCACACTATGTTGAAGACATCTTTTCTATGATTGTCTCCTTTTAACAACTTAGTTATTACTTTCATAAGAAATGTACCTCACTGTTCCCCAAGTGGTCTCCAAACACCTTGGCCCAACAGTCCTCCTGCCTCAGCCTACCCAGAGTATTGGGGTAAGCTATCCTATTTATCTGTGTACACTATACCAGTCCCTTATCTGTGTCTTTTGTTAGGTTTACTCTGGTATAGCTAGAAAGGCCTTGCATTACAGCCTAATTTTTAAATTTAATTTGGCTGTTATTTTTACATCATTCCTCATTTTCCCCTTTCCCATTCTACCTCTGCTTTTGTTTTCTATTGAGACTGCAATTAGATAGCTGTTTTAATAGATCAGATCTTTAGATCTCTATACATTAATTTTGTTTTCCTTATTTTTAATTTGGATATTCTGTCTTTGACTTCACATCACCTTATCTTTAATATTATTGTGCTAACTCTCTGTGTGAAATATTAAATAGATGAAAACAAACAAAAAGCAGTAACAGAATTATCAGTGTGCAGATGGATATCAGTGTCACTGAAAACAAAGGGAACAGTGACTTTATAAGATCTCTGGGCTACACTTGACCATGTTATAATCCATGGAAGTATGATTTGTTCATTTTGACACCAAGTTCAAGTTCACTGGACTGAAATGATTAGGTGGGTGGGAGGCAGATGGTAGAAGAATGAAGTACATATTTGGGAAAGCCATTGTGCCAATCAATGTAGAAATTAGTCAAATGTTGTATTTCCAGAATGAGCACAACACTGATCTTGACTGTTAGATGTAAAAATGAACCACAAATGTTGTTCATGGTACATATATGTGTTTGTTTGTTCCTTAAGTACAAGGCTTAGGATAGTGCCACTGTGAGGCAATATCTGACCTAACACCAGATAACTACTAGTTACTGTGTCAGAATCCTGTGAAAGTAGCCAGGTCTTTATACAGAATGGCTTATTCTCTATGTAGAACTGAATATAAGAACATGGAATACTTGTAGACAGATGATACAGAATGTCAGAACCAACTGAAAGAGCCACAAAATAATAAAGAATTTTGAAATACACTTTAAATATATGATAAGGATAATAAATTTTAAAATTGAATAAAGAAAGAAATATTGAGAAGAGACAAATATCAGAGAAGAACTCCAGGTAAGGATTGCGGATACTCTGTCAAGAGATAAAAATTCCTGTGGCCCTCATCCTGTATACAAGCTCTTCAGTACTGGGACTGCAGAGAGTTTTGCATCCAAACAGCAAAAACATGTAAAAGGGTAAAAAGTAACTCCCAAATGGAGAGCCCTGGTCTAATATATTTCATCCAGATAAGCAAGGTGATGTGAGCAGCAGTCACCTGATGTGGTATGATGTGCTGGGCACTTTGCTTTCACATGCTGCACCTCCAAATGTAGCATCAAGCTAATCACAGAGAAACCAATACAATAACACTCCAGATGGTAATTATAGACAATTTCTGACTAGAACACTTCATAGCTATCATGAAAAACTAAAGAAGTTTGGGGGAAAATCACATAGACAGTGTATCTACTCACCAAGGTGTCTCAGGTGGATCCTGAAAAGAGTATTAGCTAAGAAAATTGAATGAAGCATAGACATTAATACTATTTGAATACTGGGCCATTAGTTATAACATTTAGGTCATTCTAATAAAAAAAAGTACAAAATATACACGAAATCTGAATTATCTTTGCTTTTTTTCTGTTAATCTAAAAATCTTCTATGCTTTTAATGACATAATAGGATGGCAAGATGGTTTAGTTGGTAAAGCGTCTCCTGCACAAGCATGACATCCTGAGTTCAAAGTTCCAATGCCCATGTAAAAACATGGGCATGAGAGTACTCAACTTCATCCTCAGTGCTGAGGGATAAAAAAGAAATGAATTTCTGAAGCTCACCAGCTAAGTAGCCTAGCTGAAGTGATAACACCTGACATCATTGACCACTGGCCTCCATTCACACACCCATATGTACACATACATACACCACACACACCAAATATATTTCAGAAAATAAATAGCAGTTTATTGATGTGCATAGTGAATAGCATCCCAATCACAACAAGGACTTCCTTCTATATAACAGTTAGAGAAAGAATAATATTCACAGAGAATTATATATATGCATTCTTTGCCAAGGTGTAAGTTGCTTATACTGAAAATCCTCAATATACTGAACAAGTTCCCATGACTGACCATTCAGTGGAACACAGAACTTGTAATCATGAAAACCGGCCGGGGATAAAGGCTTTGAGTTCCATGCTGAATGTGACCTTCTATTTGGTTTTAGATATTGTTAATGTTTTGAGACTGTGATCTTAAATCTACCATATGCTTTTATGAATCCTAATGCCTTGTATATTAACATTTTTACTGATCTTGGATTAAACATTGATTTCTCTTGGCTTTTGTACCTTCTGGTCTCTCTCCATGAAGATGACTCCTAATAAAACCTATCACTGTGAATGTAAATGTACTCATTTAAAACAAACATTGTCTTCCATTTAATTTGGAGATTAAAAACTGGATTAATTAATCTACAGTCTCTGTTGCACATAGAATGGGAATGTTTCATAGGAGATAGCAATTTTGTTATTCTGTAATAGTTACAGATCATGAAGAACAAAGGCATGAACAGTCAGTGGCTATTTACAGGTGAGCTGCCACTTGTGTGTGTGTGTCCACTGTGACACCAGCCTGCAGCAGATAGGAGCCTGGTGTTTTCTTGTTTTCATTATAGAAAGAGTATCAGATGTGGGATAAGAGTTTGGTAAGGCAGTAGCTCCCCACCATCATGCTCAGATTGAACAGTGGCTCTAATTGTTTCCCAAATAATCATCCAGAGCAATTAGCTTAAATGAGGACTGGGTCCTGGGGAGAAGAGAGCAGAGAAGCAACAATGTGAAAAGCAACTTTTCTCAAGTTGTTGCCATGGCTCCCGGGATGCAGGCTATTTCTATCACAGCAGCAAACAGAAGTGCGTTTAGAAAAGGGACAAAGGGAAATGAAATCAGGGATATTTCCATAGCAACAAGAAAATCTGATGTGGCTTGGCTTTACTTTACCTAATAATACTAATATTAACCATTAATAATTTTACAGGAGCAGTTGCATGTTAAACACTCAATGCACTGTGTTTGTTAAAGCTGTCTCTGAGGCTCATAGGCAGTACTAAATGACTAGTGACTACAGCTAACACAACCAGTTAGTGCTGTAAAGTTCGGAAGCAATTCTCTTATTTATATTAAAGACGGTGTGACATGGATGGCAGTGAGGTGCAGGATAAGGAGACATGAAAGAAGTGATGTAAAGAGAATTAGATTTTTAATACGTAGACAGAATCAAGGTATAATTGTAATATTATATAGATAAACTCTGATTTAAAATAAGAGAAAATATATGACTGCACTCATTACTGGGAGTGAATATTGAGAGAGGGAAGAGCAATAAGAAGGAGATTAAAAGTCATTTCATGATTTAGCATGATGCTTGGTTTTCAAATGAATTATTAAAATACTTTCAGCCATTGATGGGAATAATCACTGTGTCATACAAAGGAACACCCAAAGCAACAAGCCATTACTCTCCATCATGATCATGTGCTCATCGCATAAATGAAAATCAGGCCCAGCCCACACCCAGGCAGGAGCTTCACTTGGCTTTTATTCTAATTCAGGTTGAGACTGTGTCTATTCCCATTGGTTGGGGTTCAGTCTCGCAGTCTTTCTTGTTGAGCCAATGTTGAAAGAATTGACCCACAAGAAATGAAGGAAAATGGGAAAGGATGGAATACTTGGGTCATTAAGTTCTGAGAATGCAGCCAGGCCTTTGTGTAAACAAAAGTTCTAGGTAGGAGAGATGAAAACATTTGCATACAAGTCTTCAAAGGTGGAAGAGATTTTGAAAAAGATTTGATTTCTTGTTATAAAGGAAAAATTCACAATATTTAACAAAAATGCTGACATGTACATACTTAGTGAACATGTACTATAGCCATGCTGTTCTCAGCAATTGGACTCCATCTATGATCTAAACAGGCAAATAGGGAAAGCCCAGACAGAAGCCAACTGTAAAGAAGTGTGTGTGTGTGTGTGTGTGTGTGTGTGTGTGTGTGTGTGTGTGTATGTATGTGTTCATGGGGAGACAGAAACTGAGATAGACCCACAGAGAGAGATGCTTTAAAGCAAAGTGAGCAAGATTTAGTGTAAGTGATGGCACAACTGAAAACATGGAATTAAGAATGGTGGCCACCACTAGGAGGGTGGCTGTGACTTGAGGCAGTTTGCTTTGCCAAATCTAGGGGATGAACACAGGAAAAAGGGAAAGAAGGGGTAATGGCATCAGATGCACAGGTCCTGGAAGGTTTAGAATAGAATCCAGGGCTCTGTACTTGCTGCCTTGCTTGGCTCCCATTTTACACATTTGCATACCCATATAACTTCCTCTTTAATTGTTCTGTTTTCAAGATGTGGATCTTGAACTCATATGAACTTGTTAGAAATACATAGAATCTGATTCCACCAAAGACTTACTTTGGCAAAGCACCCAAGGCTTGTGATAGAACAAGCACCCAGGAGCAGTCTGACACTGTGGAAGTACTTGCACTTGGTGCCCTTCCTCTTTGTTAAAGGAGTCATGGACTGCCAGTCACTGTTCCAGCTCTTCTATAAGCCAGTATGGGTACTTGTAGAAGAAACTCTGAGCCAGAAGAATCATCTTTAATGTGCCCTTATCTGAAGCCAGTGAGTTCAGAAAACTGATTGAAGATAAAGACTGAGTGATACTGTCCTGCATCTCACAGATCCCACGCTTATTTGCTTTGTAGTGAATGGGCAACCAAGAGTTCCATTCAGGATAAAATAAGATAACCAGTCTGAAAGCAAGGGCTGCTGGCATGAGATTCACTAGACCTTCATGTTCAGTCAAGTTTCACTCAAAATGTAAAAAGTAGAAGAGAGGAGTTTGACAAAGTTTCTTAACTCATTCTTCTTTGCAGTTCTTTGCTTTAGTTTGTGTTGTCTTACATGGCCAGGATGAGTAAGATCATGATGCCTTATATTTCTCTACCCCTCTTATAAAAAGAACCATCTCCTCACCCGGGCCTTGGAGAAACAAAAAGCAGAATGAAGCCTAATATCTCTGCCTACATTTTGCTCCTGATTATTCCTGTAGATCAGCTTGCATTTGCAAGAGAAGAAGAGATTTGTTTAGCTGAATATGAGTGGTTAAGCCCAGGAGCACAGATTCAAATTATCCTCGCATAATATATGGTCCAGTGTGACAGGAGTTCCGCAGATATTATAGTCATAGAATAAAAGGAAGACATAAATCAAGGCAGTTTTCACATATTCCAAGACAATACTGAAGACCATCTGAAACTTCCAGACTTGTAAACTGACAACTACTGGATTCTTGGTAAACAGTCATTGTTGGACTAGCTGTGGACCACAGCCTTTAAGCCACTCTAGTAAATCCTTCAGGGAGGGGGGCAGTTAGGGGGAGGGAGGAAGAGAGTCATTCTATTAGTTCTGTTCTTCTATAGAACCCTGATTAAAAGATACCTACAAGTTCCCTCTGCATTGCATCCAACCTTTCTATGCAGCTAAATTATCCACATCTTTCTCTATGATCTAGCCTGGTAAGCCTCACATCCAGTGTCACAGCTTTGGTTAGCCACCCCTTCCTGAACTACAACTAACTCTAGGCTTCTGCCAGGATCAAGCCAACATGCCCACAAGCTCACAGGCCCACAGCAGTCCCTATTTGCCTTTCTACCCAGGCAGATATACCACCACATCCCAGGCTTGGACTAAGAGTCACATCCTACATAAAAGAGTAGTTCCCATTTTCCACCTCACTTCATTCCACCCATGCCATTGTCAATATCTAAGCCCAACCATCTTTATATCTTTTCTTTCTGAACCTTCTCTGTCTGTTTATATCTGACTTATATCTCATAAGAATATCCTTATGTATAAATCTCACTGGAAAAATTCATAATATAAATGATCGAGCCAATATCTTCTCTCTAAAACATACTAGTAAGTCCTATAGAAATGTTTTCCAATGAGAAAGACCTTGATGAACCTCAGGACACATCATTAAAATTAATAATCATAAACTCCATCAGATTTCAATGAGTTTAGAGAAGGCACAAAGAAACAACTCATTGAGATTGTTAAAAAAGCATTTAAGAATACATGCCTGAGTGATTAAAAACAAAACCAAAAGCAAACCTACAAACACAAAGTGGATGGAAATGATGAAGACAATCCAAAACCTGAGGATTGAATTCAATAAGGGGATAATAACACTGAAGGGGACTCAAGATGAAATGGAGGTGTAATTGAAAAACACAATAAATGAGCTAGAAAATTCAAAGAAAAGCCTTACAACTAGAATTAATCAATAAAAAGAATATTATAATTTAAAATAAAGTAGGGCACTTATACTTAATAAGCAAGGAATATGAAGAATTTACCAAAAAAAATGATTAGTAAGGACAGGAAAGGAACACAAAGGAAACGTGGAACAACACTGAAGGGTTATAGTCATTAATGAAGGAGAATAATTCCAAGTCAATGGTGTAGACCAGATCTTCAAACTTTGCCAAAGGAAGGAAGGAAAGACAAATCTGTACAGACAGAGGAAACACACAGAACACAAAATAGATAGGACTAGAAAAGAAAAACCATATGGTATATTGCAATTAAATTACTTATTATATATAAAAAAGTGTACTGAAAGCTTTGAGAAGAGAAAATATTGTTGTAGGTTTCCTGGGTCTGTTTAGGCCAGAGGTTTGGACCTGGCTCTTGGCAGCTTTTGTCCCCCAAAGAAATGAATCAGACACTTATACTAACTTTATACTGCTTGGCCTATGTTTCAATCACTTTACTAGCTAGCTCTTTCATCTTAATTAAACCCATCTATAGTAATCTACCTGCCACATGGCCCAGCCCATGGTTCACCTGTATTCCTTACATGTTTCTTCTTTGAGGGTTCACTGGAGACTGGTTAACTCCACCCCCCTTCTACCTGCCTGTCCTCTGATCCTCCACCCACTTCTACTGTGCTCCACATAGACCAAAACAGCTCCTTTATTTACAGCATACAGAGAACATTCTACCACACTTTCTCTTTTCTGTCTAATCAAAAAAGAAGGTTTCAATTTCCATATAGCAAAATTGCAGCAGAATAGCTCTTAAGCAGGAATTACAGTCACAATATCCTGTCTATTTGTATTCACAATATTAAAGAGAATATTCCATTGTCTACCTTATCATTGTGAGTCTAAAGTTTCATATCTAATATACTTTTTAAACTAAAAAGAACTATACCTATAATTATTAAACTTTCAACCACATCAAAGACCATAGAAGGATATAATATTATACAAATAAACAGGAAGTGCAAGCAACTTCCAAAATCTAGAAAATGACAGAGATGACACATGTCTGCCTGGACAGCCACCCAAAGTTCCTTTGTAATGTTGGGGCATCCATCTTTAGCCTACATGGCCCAAAGTCTCTGGTATACCTTTCAGTGACACAGAAAATCTGGCATAGTCCATCAGTCACTTCTCCTTGTGTTCAGAAGGATGCCTGGAAACTTTTTTCTGCAAAGCAGGAACCTGAAGGACCATCTCAGCTTGTTCTGCCAAAGTTCAGAGGTCACTTTCATGTGGAATCTGCATATCAAGTTTATACAGCATACTATCAAGCAGTCAATACCAGAACAGTTTCTTGTCCAGTGGCTAACTGTTGCCACAAAATAAATTCCACATGAAGTTTATTCAATGTCCATCATTTCCCTGAAATACATTGGTGCTGCCAGAAGCAGACCTGTCTGACAGTCCAGAAAAGTCTAAGTTCTTAAAATATTTTAAATGCCATATTCTGCATGTCTTTGAAGTGTTTGGAGACTTCCTATCTAATTGAAATATATCTTTGTATACCTACAAAACCTAACTAGCATGACTATAAGTTTGGTTATCATAGACGACTATTAATCTGTATTTCTCAATTACACATTACAATTTTAAATGAGTTACATAAGCATCATACCTTAATCAAGAGTAGAAAAATACATACAGTATAATAAAATTGATCTTAAGTTTATATCAATAAACCAAATCCACTTATCTTTTCTAATCATTCCTTTGTCATATCCTCCCCTTCTTTTTTAAAAAAAAGATTGACTATGACCATTAACTATTTATAATGAAAACAAACATTAATAAGTAATATTTTGGGGAAATTGGACATAGCTTTCTTTCTTTTACTACTTTCTGCTAACAAAGGACGTTGTTGATCTCAAGAGGTTTTGAGGATGGATTATCTCAATTGGCATCTTGAAAGCTGATCTTCCCATTAGAGAATTTCAGGTGGTCTTCACAAATGAAACCACATTTGCCTGGAACCAATCCACAGGTTTTGATATTCTGTGGAAACAAAAACAGAAACTCTTTTTCCAAGCAACATATGCTTATAAACAGATTTCAAAGTCAAGATAACTTTAAAGTATATGTGTTTGTTTAACATAGCAGCCTTAGCAATCAATTGTCTTTCTGCAGTTAGCTCATTAAAAGTTAAAAAATTAAAAGAAAATGCATTAACCATAATCCAGACTCTCTCTTTATCTGCCATCTTTATGTGGCCTTTATCTTTATTCCTATTTTTCCTTTTTGAGGGCTTTCTTTACCCCCTTTTTCTTCTCTTTGAAGCCTATGCATATTTTATATACATTGTACCCCATTTAGATATTTTGTGAGTCTAAATCTGTTTTATTGAGAATACTTAATCATTTTTCTATCCAAAGAGCTTTCTAATGGTAGGATCACTGTGATTGCTGACTCTGCCTCTTTTGGTGGCTTTTCAATATGGCAGAGGTGCCCACTGCATTTCTCACTACCAGCAACCAGAGTGGACTCAGGAAATGCTGCTACCAGAAAAACTGTTTTTGACTGTTTCCTTTCTGTTCAGTATAAGCAGAAACCTTAAATCAATCACATTTATGCCAAGTCTTTTGTGAAACAAGGGTTTATGCTGTGTGCCGTGGATGCACCATTTTTATATCCCAGCCTGAATACCGCACCATCTATACCATAAATCAGTTCAGATACATAATTCAGAAAGCTGCTTTTGGCTCTGTTTCTGTGATCTAGAATGCTTTTTAAGCCTTTTAAACTTTCTCAAGCTTTATGCAGGTGTTCGGCTCACATTGGGATACTATCTGTTGTAGAAAGTTTCCAGCCCTTTGGGCCAGAGGTTTGGACCTCACCCATGGCAGCTTTTTCCGCCAAAGAAATGAATCACACACTTACATTAATTTCATACTGTTTGGCCTATGTCTCAAGCACATCTGCCCAGCCCATGGCAGGTAGATCACTAGAAATGGGTTGAATTAAGATGAAAGAGCTAGCTAGTAATGTACTTGAGACATAGGCCAAACAATATGAAATTAATATAAGTATTTGATTTATTTTTTGGGGGGGGAAATGCAACCACAGGTGAGGTCCGAACGTCTGGCCCAAACGGGGTAGGAACATTTCACCACAAAACATAAGTCATTTAAAAAGGAAAAATCCATTAGAATAACAGCTGATTTTTGAATGAAAATTTTAAAAGCCAGAAAAGCCTGGACCAATACATTCCATAAAAGACTATGATAACAATATATCCAGCAAAAGTATCTGGCATAAATTTAAGAAAAAAATACTTTTCAGGAGATATATAGCTTAATCAAAATGATATCCAACTAATCAAATATAAGGATTTTATAGGAATCCATATTTTAGGCTATCAAGATGAGCATAGCGGCAAGACTGTGAAAAGAAATACTGAGCCATAATTATTAAAATACAAGATTCTAGAATCCCAGCAGGGAAAATTGTGTTCCAGTTTGGGTTTGGTTCCAGGACCAGGTTCTGTCTGTGGTGCATGTCTCCACACACTCCTAAGCAGATGTAAATAGACTTTGGCTGTGGCTGGCTGTGAAGGTTCGCCCAGCTGCTACTAAAACAAGGGAACTTGTACGGCCACCACACCTCCAACTGCTTCAACAGAGAAGGACTGAGGACTCTGAAAACCAGACTTAGACTCCACCCACAGGTGAGGTGAGGTCAGCAGGCCCCAGCACCTGAATCCCTGCCAGGGAAAATTGTGTTCCAGTTCGGGTTCCGGTTCCAGGACCAGGTTCTGTCTGTGGTGCGTGGCTCAATACACTCTTTAGCAGACAGGAATAGAGTCTGGCTGTGAGGGCCTCCTCCAACTGCACCTAAAATAAGGGGCTTCACATGGCGACTCCATCTCAACTGCATTAGCAGAGAAAGACTAAGGACTTGAAAATCAGACCCCTGCCCAGAGCAGAGTCAGACATTGAGCAGACCCCTTGCTCAAAGGTGACAGGAAACACACAAGCCCACTTGCCACAACTGAGCAGGAGCCACCTACTCGTGAACCACTGAAGCCATGGGCAAAGGCCAGTGCAAAAATATATATAATAATATAAAGAACAACAAGGTAATTCCAGAAGAAAGTGGTAGTTCTACAACTACAAGACCTGAACAGAGCAATGAAGAGAAAGCAGAAGGAAGCAACACCAAAAATACCTTTATGATGATCATTGAAGCTCTCAAAGAAGATATGAAAAATTCCCTTAAAGAAATAGAAGAAAATACAACCAAAACATTGGAAGAGATGAACAAATCTATGAAAGAAACATGCCCGGAACTAAAAACTGAAAAAGAAGCAATAAAAAAGGCACAAAATGAGGCAAAGATGGAAATAGAAAACCTGAAGAAAAAAGCTGGAACCACAGATACAAGCATAACAAACAGAGTTCAAGAGATGGAAGATAGAATCTCTGAAGTGGAAGACTCAGTAGCTGATGTAGATATATCAGTCAAAGAAAATGCTAAAACCAAAAAAGCCATAAAACAAAATGTTCAGAAAATCTGGGACACCATGAAAACACCTAACTTGGAGAATAATAGGAATAGAAGAAAGAGAAGAATACCAGCTCAAAGGCACAGATAATGTATTCAATAAAATCATAGAAGAAAACTTTCCTAACTTGAAGAAAGAAATGCCTGTAAAGATACAAGAAGCTTACAAAACACCAAATAGATATGACCCCCCCAAAAAGTCAGCATGCCACATTATAATCAAGCCACAAAACATACAGAACAAAGAAAAAATTTTAAGAGCTGCAAAAGAAAAGGGCCAACTTACCTGTAAAGGCAGACCCATCAGAATAACACCTGACTATTCAATGGAAACAATGAAAGCTAAAAGGCCTTGGTCAGAAGTTATACAGACACTAAAAGAGCATGGCTGCCAAACTAGAATACTATACCCTGCAAAATTATCAAACACCATAGATGGAGTAAATAAGATATTTCATGACAAAGTCAGACTGAAAAAACACCTATCTGCCACTCCAGCACTACAGAAAATATTAGAGGGAAAACTACAACCCAAGAACCCCAGATATACCCATGAAACTACAAACAATCAATAACCCCAGAGAAGAATACCCCAGAGAAAGGAAATACAAACAAGTTACCACCAAAAGTAGAAGGAAATATCAATCAGTGGTCACTAATATCCCTTAGCATCAATGGACTCAACTCTCCAAAAAACAACACATACTAACAAGATGGATACAACAACAGAAGCCATCCTTCTGTTGACTACAAGAAACACACCTCAACCACAAAGACAGACACAGGCTTAGAGTAAAGGGTTGGAAAAAGATTTTCCAGTCAAATGGTCCTAAGAAACAAGCTGGGTTTGCTATCCTAATATCTAACAAAGTAGACATTAAGCTAAAAGCAATTAAAAGGGACCAAGATGGCCATTACTTTTTCATCACAGGGAAAATTGTTCAAGAGGAGATTTGAATCCTGAATATTTATGCCCCTAATATAAAGGCACCTGTCTATGCAAAAGAAACATTACTAAAGCTCAAATCCGACATCAATTCTCACACTCCAAGTGTGGGAGACTTAAATCCCCACTTTCACCCCTGGATAGGTCAACCAGATAGAGACTCAACAGAGAAATTAGGAGTGTAACAGAGGTTATGATGCAAATGGACTTAATAATTGATATCTACAGAAGCTTCCACTCCACTGCAAAGTAATATACATATTTCTCAGCTCCTCATGGAATTCTCTCAAAAATTGACGACATAATTGGTCATAAAGCAAATATCAACAGATACAAAAAAAATGAAAATATTCCCTTCTAACATATTGAACCACCAGGGCCTAAAGTTAGAGTTCAACAACATCTAAAATCAAAGAAAGCCTACCAACTCATGGAAACTAAACATAACTCAGCTGAACCACCTCTGGTTCAAGAAAGAAATTAAGAAAGAAATTAAAGTCTTCCTAGAGTTTAATGAAAATGAATTCACAACATACCCAAACTTGTGGGACACAATGAAAAAACAGTATTAAGAGGAAAATTCATAGCACTAGATACCTATATGAAAAACCTAGAGAAATCCCACACTAGAGAACTAACAGCTCAGCTGAAAGCCTTAGAACAATTAGGAGCAAACTCACCTAGAAGGAGTAGATGGCAGGAAATAATCAAACCTAGAGCTGAAATCAATAAAATTGAAACAAAAAGAACAACACAAAGAATCAATGAATCTAAGAATTGGTTCTTTGAGAAAGTCAACAAGATAGATAAACCCTTATCCAAACAAATCAAACAGCAGAAAGAAAGTGTCCAAATCAACAAAATCAGAAATGAAGAGGGGGACATAACAACGGACCCCCAGGAAATGCAGAGAATTATCAGATCAAATTTTGAAAATATGTATTCCACAAAATGGAAAACCTAGAAGAAATGGACAGCTTTCTGGACAGATACCATTTACCAAAATTAGATGAAGATCAGATTAATTACCTAAGCAGGTGTATAACCCTTAAGGAAATTGAAGCTGTCATTAAAAGCCTCCCCAAAAATAAAAGCCCTGGTTCAGATGGTTTCAGTGCCAAATTCTACCAGACATTTAAAGAAGAATTATTACCATCATTCCTCAAACTATTTCACACAGTAGAAACTGAAGGAATATTGCCAAACTCTTTTTATGAGACCACAATTACACTATTACCCAAGCCACTCAAAAACACCATAAAGGAGAACTACAGACCAATTTCCCTCATGAATATTGATGCCAAAATTCTCAACAAAATTTTCACAAACTGTATACAACAATATATAAAAAATATTATTCACCACGACCAAGTAGGCTTCATCTCCGAAATGCAGGGCTGGTTTAACATATGAAAAATTGTAAATGTTATCTATCATATAAACAAACTAAAGGAACAAAACCACATGATCATATCCTTAGATGCTGAAAAAGCCTTTGACAAAATCCCACACTCCTTTATGATAAAAGCCCTGGAGAGATCAGGAATACAAGGAGAATACCTAAATATGATAAAGGCGATTTACAAGAAGCCGACAGCCCGCATCAAACTTAATGGAGAAAAACTCAAAGCAATCCCACTAAAATCAGGAACTAGACAAGGATGTACTCTCTCCCCTTATCTATTCTGTATGGTTCTCGAAGTTTCAGCTAAAGCAATAAGAAAAAGAAAGGAGATTAAGGGGATACAAATTGGAAAAGAAGAAGTGAAACTATCTCTATTTGCAGATGATAAGATTGTATACATAAGTGACTCACAAAATTCTTCCAAGGAACTGCGAAGGCTGATAAACACCTTCAGCAATGTAGCAGAACACAAGATTAACTCAAAGAAATCAGTCGCCCTTCTATACACTAAAGACAGAAGGCCTGAAATAGAAATAAGGGAAACATTACCCTTCATAGTAGCTGCAAATAGTGTTAAATACCTTGGAGTAACTATAACCAAAGAAGTAACAAATATATTTGACAAAAATTTTAAATTACTAAAGAAAGAAATTGAAGAGGATATCAGAAAATGGAAAGCTCTTCCATGTTCCTGGATTGGTAGGATCAACACAATAAAAATGGCAATCCCACCAAAAGCAATCTACAGATTCAATGCACTGTCCATCAAAATCCCAACACAATATTTTTTGGACCTTGAAAGAACAATACTCAATTTCACTTGGAATAACAGGAAAGCCAGGATTGCCAAGACAATTTTGTTCAACAAAAGAACCTCAGAAGGTATCACCATCCCTGACTTCAAGCTATGCTATAGAGCTACAGTAATAAAAACAGCCTGGTACTGGCATAAAAACAGACTTGTGGATCAATGGAATAGAAATGAGGATCCAGACATTAACCCAAAAACCTGTGAACACCTGATCTTTGACAAAGAGTCCCAAAATATTCAATGGAAAAAAGATAGTATATTTAACAAATTGGTTTTGTTTAAAAAACATATGCTGATCTTCAAATTCTGGAGACATTTGTGTAGCCAGAAGTTTCTGAGCTTGTCTGGCCTTAGGTCCAGACCTGTAGTCCTGCAGCCACTTAGCCCCAAATAATCACACAGAGGCTTATGTTAAGTATAAACTGTTTGCTTATGGTTTAGGCTCATTACTTGCTAGCTCTTTTAACTTAACATATTTTCATTTATATGTGAATTGCCACATGGCTTGTGGATCACCATTGACTCTTTTTTTCTTCTAACTCCAAACTTTTTAATGTATTACTCAAAAATTTGTGTCAAAATTTTACCTCAAAAGACAAAGTACTGTTTAGTTAGTTAGTTTGTTTTTCTTTTTTTATTATGAATAAAGTCACATTTTCTAAAAAAAATAAAATAAAATACATGATTCCATTGAGAACACAAAAAGCACCAAAATCAATAACACCATGATCCAAATTAGCACACACACATTTTAATAACAATATTAAGTATCAAAGACCTCAATTCACCAATCAAAAAACACAGGCTGACTGGATTAAGAAATAAAATTTACCTGTTTACAAAATCAAATGCTAGCCCTAAAAAGAGTACCAACTTAGCGTAAAAAAATGAATATAAGTACTCTGGAAATTGGAACCAGTAAAAAACAGGCATCATTTTTATAATATCTCAAAAAATAAAATTCAAATAGAAACTATTCAGAAGAGACAAAAAGGAAACTTCTTTCTAAGCAAGGGAAGAGTTACTAACCAAGAGGACATTATAATCATATGCCTATATGAACCAAACTCTGGGATATGCAAGTTTATAAAAAATTCAGTGCTGCATTTATAAACACCATTGATAACAGCTGATTTTAATACCACACTTTCTCCAATAGACAAGTCATCTAGACAAAAGCAAAAATAAAGAAATATCCAAAATATTAATATATATCAAATAAACTTAGCTCTCTAAAAAATATTCCATTCCAAGATGAAAGAATGCTCGTTGTATTCTATAGCACACAAAGCTTCTTAACATAGACCACATGCTAGTACCTAAAAGAAATCTTTACAATTTCAAAAAGATTGAAGTAACTACTTGTATTCTATCTGACCACAATGTAATAAAACAAAATTGAGAGCAAACAAATCTCTAGTAAATACACAAATTCATGGATTTTAAACAATAAATAGGTTAAATGATGAATGAGTCAAAAATATCATCAAAAAAGAAATAAAAGTTTCCTGGAATTAAATGAAAATGAAAACACAGCACGGGGCCTGCTTATAGTTTTAGGCAGCGAATCTGTGATTGTCATAGTAGGATTCACTGATAAAGCAAGCAGGCATGGATGGCCCTGGAGCAGTAGCCGCAAGCTTACATCTGACAGGGGCATGGCAGAAAGAGAGACTGGATTGGAGCATCAAAGCTCACACACAACGGCATACATCCTTCATGGTCACTACACATAATCCTTTCTAAACAGTTCACAAAATTTTAAATATATATAAGCCTATGGGGCGAGTCTCCTTCAAACCATCAAATTCTATCCTCTTGTTCCCATAGAGTCATATTATAATACAAAAAAAGTCAGTTCAGCTTTGAAAGTTCTATAGTTCCTCACAGTCTCAACGCCATTTCTGAGACTAAAGGTAATCAATTAATTGTAACTTCCTGCAAAAATCAAATTATATACTTCCAGCATATAATGGCATACTATATACATGACCATTTTTTAAAAGAGAAAAATTGCATAATGAGAAAATACTGAACCCAAGTGAGACTGAAACCCATCAGGGGAAATGCCCAATCCTGACTTAAATGGTTCTCCCAGTCTTCCACTCGGTTACAAAAGATATCTGACCCCATCCATGCCAGAGGTTCAGATCTGCCCCTGGCCAATTTTCCCCCACAAAATGACTCAAATGCTTGTATTTATTTCATCTTGTTTGCATATGTCTCAGGCACATTGCTAGCTAGCTCTTTTATTATAATTCCACCCATTTTCATTAACCTGTTCTGCCTTGTGTGGCCCGGGCCCGCGGCTTGTCTGTATTCTTACATGCTTCTTTGGCGGCTGGATCAAGTCTGGCTCACACTGTGCTCCTCCTACATGAATCTCAATTTCCCTACCTACTTCTTCTACGGTGCTCAACACAGGCCAAAACAGTTCCTTTATTTACAGAATGATATTCACAGCATATAGACAAACATTTCTACCCCAGCACTCCTTCCGTGTTTGCTTAGTACTACACGTTCTCTCTCTTAGGCTGGTTCCACACCGTGGCTGCAGCTCTTCTTAGCAGGTATCTCGGGGTTCTAGCACAAGATCTCCAACATAATTCAGCTTCACTTTCACTAATTCATAAAATGGTTACCCAGGCTTCCATTTGTGAATTCCTCTGACAGAGGCCTAGCGTTGGTGAAGCTCCTTAATCCTGGAAGAAGGTAGCACAGCCCCTTCAAACTGTATCTCTCTTAATAAAACCAGAACCAGATTGTCAAAGCTGCTAAGTTCTGCTGCCTGATGGGGCTGGAACCTGACCTCCTCCATTACTTACAATTGCATATGCTTTAAATTATTCATGTTCTTTAAGTTTAGAGAATCTCATAGCCTATCCCTTTGATGGGATCTCTTGCGAAAAGTACAACTCTCTTTATTCCATTTACATCAGATCTTTTCTTAAACTCTAATCTCCTTGAGCAAAGGACTTGCCTACAATATGACATTATATCTTCTGACTCACTTTTTTTCCTCATCAAACTGTGCATTTTGTATCTCTCTTTTCCCTGCTTTCTTTTTTGCTGTAGATCTGCATAAAGGTGATTATTAGTAACCATGTGACACAGCCAACACTAGTCTATCTTGAGATCTTCTCTGCTTAAAGCATTAACCAAAAATTCAACTTAACCTCTAGGAGATTTTTATGGCAAGGTCATAAAACCTTTTCCAACATATTACAAGGATAGTCTCTAATATGATTCCCCCATGAAGTCTCTTGAGCTGCACCTCCATGGTCCACTCATTACTACTGTCTTCCATGATCCTATTAGGATGGTCTGTTAAACCAAGATTATAGCATTCAGCCACTTTTCTACTCAAACTTTCAAAGACTTTTACATTCTTCCCAATAATGGCATGATCAGGGCTATCATAGGAATACCCTAGACCCTGTTACCAACTTCTGTCATAGTTACTATTCTATTGTTATGAAGAGACATGAAGAAACACCATGACATGGGATGCTTACAAAAGGATTTAATTGAGGGCTTGCTTGAAGTTTAGATGGTCAGCCCATGATGGTCATGGCAGGAATCATGGCAGCTGGTAGGCAAGCATGGCTATTGGGGCAGTAGTTGAGAGCTTACATCTGCTTAAAATAGATATGTCAGAAAGAGATCAGTACTGATGCAAAGCAAACATGTAGATCAATGGAATAAAATCAATGATCCAAACACGAGCCCATGTAACTTCTACCAACATTTGGCAGAGAGAGAAAGCATCTTCAACAAATGGTGCTGGGGAAATGAGACATAGAAAAATGAATTTAGACCTATATCTACCATCTCACAATAAACTAACTTCAAATAGATCAAAGGCCTAAACCTAATACAATAAAACTGGTAGATAAAAATATAAGCAGTACCCTACATGATATAATATGTGTAGGAAGAGATTTCTGAACAAAACTACATTTGCCAAAAATGGAGGCCACAAATAACAAGTGGAACTTCATAATATTAAAAGCCTCTTCACAGCTAAAGAAACAACCAGGTGAAGAGGAAACTCACAGAATTAAAGAAAGGGGTTTTTTTGCCAGCTACATATCTGATAGCTAATTAATATCCAGAATATACAAAGAACTAAAAAAAAACCAAAGAGAAAAAAAAAAATGAGCCTGGGACCTGAATAGAGTACACACCCTCATACTTATTCACAAACAGATGCACAAGTGTTCTAAGAAATAGCTCTAAAACAAGTTTATCATCTTTAACCATTAAGGAAATGCAAATCCAAACAACTTTGAGATTTTTGTCTTACTCTTGTCAGAATGAGAAAGATCAATGGAACAATGAACAGCAGATACTGGGGGAGATGCAAAGAAAAGGAAAACCTCAATCACTGTTGATGAGATTACAAACTGGTGAAACCTCTATGGAAATCACAGTGTGGAATTCCCATGAAAGTAAAAGATGTCTACTTTATACTTCAGCCTTAGCATGTGCTCAGAAGATTTGACTCCCTATACAACATATCCTTGCTTATTCATGTCCACTGACACTCTTATTCACTGTAACTAGTAAGTAGAAACAACTTAGATGCCCTACAATTAACAAATGAATACTGAAAATGTGGCCCATATATATGTTGGAATAATTATTAGCTGCAAAGAAAAATGAAATCATAAACTACTTAAGTAAATGATTAGAATTAGAGAAGATCATATTGAGTAAAGTAACTCAAACCCAGAAAGGCAAAAGTTGCATGAAATTTCTTAGCTCCAAATCTTCATATATAAGTGTAGTTCTCACCACTTAAAAAGGAAACTTACCTTTTTAACAGATGGAGAAAATTACTACAACTAATCCAGTTTCAGATTTGTAGAGCCCAATCCCAGCAGGTACATATATAAAATAACTCCTGTATCTAAGGTTCAGGGAACATTATGGACAAAGGGGGCAGAAAGCTGCTATGAGATTGTGTCTTCTAGGAATGTCAGAAGCTGCATCGATTAAGTCTTACCAACATTACTGTCCAAATGTGAGTTGAGAAAGAACAATAATAAACATGTCAAGTTGAATGGGAGAAAGACCAAGAAGCTATAAGCAACTAAGAAATGTTATGGAATGAGTGAAATGGTCTTTCCCAAGGAAAATCACACTAATTTTTGTTATCCAATAGTTTTGAAAATATACGTAAGAGTAGTAGTATAACCATAGAGCAGGTTACTATTAGTATATTAGTAGTATAACCATAGAGACTGTTAATAAAAATTAAACAGTCTTCATTGAAAGAGAACAAGGAGAGGGTATATGGAGAGTTTGGAGGAAGGAAATGGGATGGGATATGATGTACTTTTAATGTAACCTTAAAGATAAAAAATACTATTTTTTTCTTTTTTAGTCTAAGATTCTATCTGATGTCATTCTTAAGCTTTTGAGTTGTTGGAAGGTAAAGGCCAATCAAATTAACACATTCTAAATGTTTTACCTGATAGTTTCAAGGATGTCAGATACAGAAATGGGAAATAATTAATAATGAAGGAGACAAAAGAGATATTATAATTTGACTCTAGATGAATACATTCCAACTTACCACAATCAGAAAGTTCTAATCAGTATGTTAGACTTGTAGAACATTTGACATAAGTGTGGCTTTTTTGGTTCTGGGTATTTGTATTTAGTTCTTCCAGGAGCCAACTTTGAATTGAAGCCTGTGGAGCCTGTAGCACCTAGAATCTTTATTCCTAGGATTTGATTAGCATGCTGCTGAGTAAGTAATCAAGTGTTTAAAAGAGGGAAGTAACAGTAACTAAACATGTCCCGGGACATGATAATCTTGTTGGCCATTGTGGTCAAGACAAGAGTGTTCCTGTCTTTCCTTAACCTCTGTGGGTGACCTCACACATGTATATATTGGAAAATTATACCTAAAGTTAATATAATAGTAAACATGGTAAGGCCTAAAATAGGAAATCCAGCACATGATGATAAGGGTATTTTAATTTCATTTGTACATAAAACATCTTTAACTAGTTGACAGTATTTTCTCTTTGTCAGCAGTTTATTTTTTAAGAAAATGTACAAAATTATATGACATATTTATCTACAACATGGCTGGGATATTAAGGAAACTATACAGCACTGTTCCCTTCCCACATGGAATTTAGATTAAGATTGACATCATGAGAAAATGGAGCAAAAAAACCCCACAAAAATGATATAAAATTATAAATGAGACTCAAGGAGTTTGAGGGTCAGGAGGATCAGGGATCCTGCTCACTCCATTCCTTCCTACACAATCTAAATGAAACCAGAGAACAGAGCAGCCAGTCTGGGGGGGTCATATTTAGACACTTTCCCCCGACACACACAGCAACAAGCTGGCCAGACATCCTATGGGCGGGCACACTGGACCTGTAAAGGGAGATGGACTGCATCATGTGCTCTTCCGAGCAGTGCTCACTCGGATCCTCTCTGCGCTAACAAGCAGGTGGCTTTCAGTAAGATCCAGGCCAAAGTAGTGGTGACACAGCAAGACAGACTGCGGGCTCCCTCCCCCACCCCTCTCCAGCCTACACCAGTGAGTGAATCATCTACTAAGGACCAGCTGCTCCAGCTGGCAGCAGCGCTAACTAGGGGCCAACTCTGCTTATCTCCTTTCTTCCATGTCAAACATACACCTCGCCTATGATTATACCAGAAGCATAAACACCACAGGCAGCCTATTTCCTCAGGCCCATCCAATCTGAGGCCAGAGCAGGTTTGTAGCAGCTAGGGTCAACTGCAGACCCAGGAAAATGTGTAGAGCCAAAAACCTTCCAGGGCTAGCTTCTTCAGGTTTGTTCTCTCTCTCCCTCTCCCAAGAAGACTATGATACCTATGAGATTCTGATGTCTAAAGGTATGGCCCTTAAATCTCAAACTTTCTCTTTTCCTATGTAGCACCCCTGCACTTCCAGATGTACAGAGCTGAGGTTCAGCTACCGGCCTGCCCCAGTTTTGGTTTTATGATTAACATCAGCTACGGCAGGTATAGGATTTCAGAATCAGAATTAGCCTACACTCAGTTCCTACTCGTTAGAGATGAGAAACAAAATCCAGAGAGGCTATATGACGCAGTCAAATTCATAAGCATGGGCAGTACTGCATCCCAGGTATTTTAACTCCTGAACTTTTCATACTATCCCATAATGCTTCCCAAAACAACATACTGGAAGAGAAAAGATACCAATTTTTTTTAATGAGTTTTAACTTTCATCAAACTTCGCATTCCCTGAGAAGCATCGCAATTGTTGGAGGGACATGGCAGAGGAGGTTGGGTGGGCACTGTTTAGGCAAGCAAATCCCTGCTCCTCTTTGAAGGTTCGTTAAACACTCACAATGGGAACTCAAAGCACAGAGGTCTAAGGGACACTAAGAAGCACACTGAGCGTCCCCTTTACGTTTCCAGTGTCAGATCAGCCTTGGGACACTGAACCTGCCACACTGCTCCCAGACAGCCTGTCCAGGGACTTGCTGCTCCAAAAAGGAGAACTCAAGTCCTCCACATTCCTCAGCAGAGGAATAGCTGCGGCGCTATACAGTCCTAGTCTTTCTTACTTTGGGGTCTCTACTGGGCTATAGTGAGGATGCAGAAGTTTTAATTTACCCGAAGAAATGAACTCAGAGCCCCTATTAACCTGAGCCTCCAGCAGAATGTCTTTCCTGAATGGCAAGCTGAGCTCTGCCTACGTGCCCATTCCCTGCCTATACTATATAAAAGTCCAGTGGGTGAGGAAGGGGGAGAGAGGGGCCCAGGTAACCCCGCAAGCTTGCTGGTGACGAGTGAGGACTTTCTCTGGGGCAACAAGGCCTGTGGGGTGGAGATGTCACCAGTCACCAGGTTCTTGTCTGGTTCTTCATCTTGGCTTTGGCCATGTTGTAGTTTCCTGAGTCAAAGAACTTTTCGCTCTTCCTGGAGTCTTCTTGAGGAAGACGGAGCCTCAGGCTTTTGTCCTGAGCTTAGGTATTTGGCCTTTACCTTTGCCTCCTCAGCTGTCTCAGGGAGAACACTTTCTTTCTTCGCCAGGGTTCTCTTCTTATTTCTGGGACATGGCAGGACCAGGACTGGGGAACGGACACAACTTGAGCTGCTCCTTTGGTTCCTGTCACTATCCAGTAGATCCTTTTGTATGAAATACATTATTTCAGACTACAGTATATGAGATAATTTATTATTTCTTCCATTTTAATTTTTCTTTTGGTTTAATATCTATGACCTCCTGTGAAGTGGCTGATTCTAATGTTAGGAAAGTAATTTAAGAAATTATATTAGTTTTCTTAATTTAGGGAAAGTAAAATATTACAGAAGTCAAAAGCAATACAATATTATTTCAAATTCTTTCCCAACAAACTTATTCACTTATTCTTTTGTAAATTACCAGATATTATCAGTGGGTGGTGTAGAAACAAAAGTTGTCAAAATTAGGATTTTTTTTAGGTTTTGTAGACATTATAAAATCTTATTATTTATTTCATAACAAACATTTAGACTCCAGCAATAAATTTTTTTATAGTTCCCATCTAGTTTTGTTGACAAAATATAAATATTCTTCAGTGCCTGATAATGGCACTGTGTTACACATTAGGACTCAGTTAAAAAAAAAAATCTAGGGCTCTGGAAGTAATAGTCTATCTGACCTCATGTTTTCTTTTTTAAAAAATAAATTTCTTATTTCTAGCATTTAAATATGAACTTTTTGTATAGATTTTTAATTCTTTTTAGCTGATTTAGTCTGTCATAAACCCATACTAGTTCATTGGATAATTTAAAAAAAAAAAAACCAGAATGTGAATTATATTGCCAATGGCTATTTGTATAATTTGATGTAGGAATGGTAGAAGGTGGGAGCATGGGATAAGTAGGAAAGGGAAACCCAACATAGACAATGGAAACAATAGAGGGAAACCTGGGTGTTGATAAGCCAATAAACACATAAAATACATGAAGGATAACAAGTTTCAAACCTCTGTATATTATTGCTATTGAACTTTAAACGGTTCTGGGCCAAGTATTGCCCCAAACAAGTAATTTAAGCTTCTATGGTACTGCACTTGTGATCCTTTGGGATTTTTGGTGATGTTAGTAACAGCTGGTCATTTGGAAAGAAATGAATTACAAAACTGATTATTCTACAATATCTCACATTTTAAACATGAATATATTTATTCTTCTTTGTACATAACTGACTTCTGGAGTATATCATACAACATTTTTATTTGGAGTTTATAGCATGGGATTCAGGTCAGAGAACCATTTTTCTTTGACTACTATTTTTGTGCAGTAAACAAATATCAAATTCTGAGTACTCAAGCTAACTTTGGTCTTAACAGCAGTACCTAGATTTTTTTTTCTTTAAAGTAACCTTTTGTAACAATATACTTGGCAGGGACTTTATTAAATACTAAAATTTGCAGAAAAAAATCATAAGAAATAATTTGTTAATCAATCTTAAGAATCAACTGTTATTGGTGGAAGAAAATATTAAGAAGGGAAGAAAAATCTGTATGCTTGGTTACCATGGAAAGGAAGAATTATGATGTTTTTTTCTGCTATAGTAAAGCTATATTTGGTGTTACTGATAATATTTAGACTTGCAGTGTAAGCTGCTTAGGAATTAATGGGTAAAACAGGAAAGATGAATGAAATCACTGTTAACTGGGAAGAAAAGAGCAACATTGATGGAAGCAGTTTGGAAAACAGCATGTCCCTACCATCAATCCAATAAGACATTGTTGTGTCTTCACTCTGTTCACTGTGTTGATGCCAACTTAACAAAGGTGGAGACTGAGGGGAAGGGGGCTGACTGTAGTGGCTCCATGGCAGTGAAGGGGATATTTAAGAACCTGTGTGTTTGAAGAAATCAGAAGAAACAGAGGAAACAAAAAACTTTGAAAGTGATAATGAGCAATGTAAGTAGAAAAGAAAGATAAGTTTTCTATAATAATTTTTATAAATGCAACATGGGAAAAAATAAATTCAAAATACCTCTTTACAAAAATAAAGAATTTGTAATGGAGGTACTTTGTAGGAGTAGATAAATGTGCTTCTAGGAGCCATAAGTTATCAAGCAAGAATACTCATTGACAAGGTTAGGAAGGCTCTTGAAATCCCCAAAGCAGTACAGACAGTTGACTTGCTATTGTTGCCCACAAGAAACAGATCATAAGGTACTGTTGCTGAAGTGTCCTGGTTTGCATTCCATTGCTATGATAAAGACCATGACCAAAAGCAAGGTGAGAGAAAGAAATTGTTTTAGTTATGGGCTTCAGTCCATCACACAGGGAAGCCAAGGCAGGAAATGAAGATATGAGCTGGAGGTAGAAGCCAGTGGAAGAGCACTGATCACTTTGTTTCTCCTCTCTGCTTCATTCTCAGCCTGCTTTCCTGTGCAGCCCAGGCCTACCTGCCCAGTGGTGGCTCCATACATAGTAGGCAACACTATGTCACATCAATCAATAGTAATAATAAAAATAAACTATAACCACAATAATAATATAGACTCTATATGCCAAGAGGCCAGTCTAATTCAAGAAATTCTCCAACCTGAAACTAGTGTAATCTAATCAGCTTGCAGGTTGACAGCTGATTGAACACATCTTGACAAAAATATTACTTAAGGCCTTATTGTTTCACTTATTGTTCACAAGATCTAATAGTAATATCACAATAAAAACTTGTTTCAAAAGTTTTATAGTCTACAAAGATTTCAGCCTATTAAGAGTTAAGGATCTCCAAGATCAGTCTTTTGGTTTTCATTTAGAAAACAAGTAACAACAACAAAACCTGCTTTCCCACTTCAAAAGGGAAGAACCAGAGCACAGTTAAATCAGAAGAAAACCTAACACCCAGCACCACGAATCCATTCCTGTAGTTCAATGGACAGCATCTTGAGTTTTCTTATTATACTCTCGTTCCAAAGGCCTCGGATTATTACATTTCTCCAGTTCTGCCCCCTACGTCACATGAAGCTTGTCCTGTAGGCTAAGAAAGGTTTCACATCACTCCTACTGTACTTGGGGAGCATCATGTGGTCCTAGAATCATTACTGTTTTGAGACATCCACTGTTACTTAGGCTGTTCCTTCTTCAAAGGCTTCTCTTCACTACTCTGACTCCACCATGTTGTGCCAAGTTTCAGCCACTCTTCATGACCCTTTATGCCTTCAAAACTAGCATCATGAGGGAGACTCTGACACATTGCCAAGTTCTGCTTCCAGCTGGCGAGATAGCTTTGGAGCCTAAGACTACATTTTCTGTGTGAAGACTGTTAGGAAATATTTTCCTGATGATTTTGCCTCATTGATTCTGTTCTCTTATTAATTACAGCTGATTTTTCAGTTGCAGCTAATCAGCATCCATTGTCACAGTAGTAGCAAAGGTTTTTATTTCCATGTATTCTTAGTCCAAAATATCATACAAAAAGCCCTAGTAGCCTCTGCTGTCCTCTGAAACTTCACAAGCCAGACATCCATCCATCCTTTAGCATTCTCATCTGCCAAGCTCCCATAGAACAGGCCAGTAAGTTCTAAGTACACAATGGTTTTTCCAACCCACCAAAGTTTATATAGTTCTCTCCTCCACAATGGTGTGGTCAGGTTCAACACAGGAACCAGTAGCCACAAGTTATGATGTAGTTTGCTATCTATTGTGGTGATAAGCATGAGCAAATGCAACTTGAGAATAAAGGGATTTATTTGAACTGCAGTTTATAGTCCATTATAGAGAGAATCTAAGGTAGGGACCTTGAAGCAGAAACCAATAGAAGAACACTGCTTACTGGTATACCCTTCTTTGGCTCATGCTCTGTGAGCTTTCTTATATAAATCACATCCACATTCCCAGTGGTGGCTCCATCCTTTATGAACTGGTTCCTCCCATATCAATCAATAATCAAGAAAATTGTAGCATTAATATGTAAGGACTCTGTAGCCTGGACTGCTGTTTTATTTTTTTCCCTCCTATTTCTGCTTCTTTTGAAAAACCAGATTATTTTGGTTTCAAATATAAACCAATCATAGCTGAAATGCAGGCATTTAATAGTTAATTGTAGACTTTGGGCCTGTGAAAAATCTGAAAGCATCCTAAAAATTATCACATTTGCATGCATGGGCATGTACACATTTTAAATTTGGCATGCCTAGAGTAGTAATAAATTTTAAAATGTGCAACAATTTAACTGCCAAAGTTTGATACTCAGTTATTTTCAGGAACTTCTGGAGCAGATTGTGATTTAACTCATGCTATTTTAGTAACAAAAATGGCAGAGAGAAACAGCTCCATTAATTTAGAGTTTGCTCTTAGCAGGACTAAAGTAGAAAGTTAAGTGTCTTAGAGCTTTCTTAAACGAAAGGACAGGACAGATGATGAAGTTTGTTATATAGATTTAAGCTAATTTTTCTGTATGTTTAAAAACTAAGCAGCATACAGGAATCAACTTTACAATTAAAAAATTAATTAGGAAAAGTTAGAAGCTTCAGATAAGTAAGTGTTTAAGGTGATCCAGTTACAGAAGTTTCTTTTTTTTTTATTCCTACATCATTTTTATTTACTGTTACCATTCCATTCCCACATTTTAAAAAACAAAACTATTTCAACTCATGTTCTTTCTATTAAGCTAAAATTGTGAACATAAAATTTAAATTACTTGATACTTCCATTCAGAATGAACATTTAAAGTGATGGAATTTTAGAGGGAAGGCATATAATCCCTAAAGATAACATTTGTTACTTTATATGCCTTATACAATATTATGTTTATTCAAATTTTATTTTCTAATTGTTATTGAATGGAAAATAGATTTTATACAATATATTTTGTGTGATTTTTAAAATTTTTATTATGAATAAAGTCACATTTTCTATCCATGTATATTCTTATTCAAGATCCCTTCCCCCTCCCACCCTCTCCAGTCTATCTCTCTTCTCCACATCCCCCCATCTCCTCCCCAGTAAGGGCAGGAGGTTCTAAGGACCCAATATTGCTCAGTTCTGCATCCACTCCTGGCAGGTCCAGTTTCCTCACCCCAACATCAAAACTGAGTCAGGTGTTCCTCTAGAGGGAGTGGGATCCAAGGTGCCAGTCCAAGGTGTTTCAGATCCCAAGCTGTTCAGTGGTTGTGGATTGCAGCTTTGACATGTTTTGTTTTTTGCTTTTTTGTTTAGAGTCCACTAATGAGTGAGTATATCCCCTGCTTATCTTTCTGGGTTTATGATACCTCGTTCAGGAGGACATTCTCCAAATTCATCCATTTGCCTGAAAAATTTAGGATATCATTTTTTTCTTACTGCTGAGTAGTACTCCATTGTACAGATGTACCACAGTTTGTTAATCCATTCTTCAGTTGAGGGGCTTCTAGGTTTTTTTCCAGGTTCTTGCTATTACGCATAATGCTGCTATGAACATAGTTGAGTGTGAATAGCCTTTGAAGTGTGAATGTGCGTCTTTAGTGTATACACCCAGAAGTGGTATTGCTGGATCCTAGGGGAGATTGATTCCCAGTTTTCTGAGAAACCACCATACTGCCAGAAGGTTCTTATATGACCAAGGAAGATCATTATCCAAACTCAGCTTCTGTCAGGCAGTCTGATGTCATCAGTATCTATTTTCCCTCCACTTCCTGTCTTAAAAGTGGCCCTGATCTTTGATGCAGATTTCCCTCTTCTTGGTAATAGTAGATATCAGAGCAGATAGATGAGAAGGAAAAACTGCAAAGCCACAGAAACAGAAAGGAGATGCTGCTGAGGAAAGTTAGGCTGCTGAGAATGTATTTATAGTTCACACACAATCTCTTACTTTCTGTTCAATTTCTAGGCTTCAATCCTTCCCTCCCTGTCCTTTTTCTGTTTTGATACAGTTTCTAATATTCTTGCTGGATTTTTTTCAAATTAGTAATTTCTTATTTTGTCTTAAATGTAAACATCAGTGAAAGCCCAGTTCTCTCACTTAGTGCTTCTAGGCTATGAGTGAAACATTTGCGAATATCAGGTAGTCCCACTGAGGATAACAAAACAAAGTTATCTTTAGATAGATTCACAAGTTTTAAAACTACTTACATGTTGAATTACTGTAATTCTCAAACATAAAATCAGCTGGAGTATCCAATTGTCCTTTTCCTCTAAATGCTTTCTCCTTCTTGAATTCATTTACAAATTTTGATGTGTCTCTACTTTCCTGAAAATTTCAACCTTCTATTCTAGCTGGAGAAATTTGTTATTTGGGTTGAATTCACCTGTTACTTCTTAGCATAGCCAACTTGGGAGTCATCCTTATTGATTTTCTCCACTATGTTGTCTCAGGTTTATTTGCATATTTATGGTGGTATGAAGGATCTAAAGACTGAATGCATATCCCCTATGCATTTCTTCCTGAGCCAATATGATTTCTTCCAACCAAGGAACGGTGTGTACATTCTGGAGCTTCCTTCTGAAACAAACTCAGCACATTCTGGGAGGAAGTTCCCGACATGTTCTTCCTGTTGAGCCAGAGAGAATAAGTGCTTATCATCTTGCCATTTTGATTATCACAGAATTTCTAACTAAAGAGGGGTAGGTTTTAAAAAGCATGAGAAGGGGCTGGAGAGATGGCTCAGGGGTTAAGAGCACTGACTGTTCTTCCAGAGGACCTGAGTTCAATTCCCAGCAAAACCACATGGTGGTTCACAACCATCTATGATGAGGTCTGGTGCCCTCTTCTGTAAAACTGTATGCATAATAAATAAATAAATCTTTAAAAAAAATTTAAAAAGCAGGAGAAAATGAGCAGGATGAGAAGGAAGAAAAAAAAAAAAACAAAGCCAAATTAGATATTGCAGGAATGAGAGGCAAAAGGACCGATACAAGCAACCAAATAAATATTGTGCCTGAGGGCTCATAGACAGAAAATGTGCTCTAACCAATTGCTTTGAAGCAATAAAGATTTCCTATAGGGAATGTGGATCATTCGTAGGGCCCCATATTAGTTGCCCAAATAGTCAATGTAAAAGAGCTCTGACTTCAAAGAGATTGAGAGCTCATTTACTCTCAGGTAAATATGAGGGACTATAGCCTGGAAACAGATTTATATGCTTTTAAGTTATATGTTACAGCGTGGAAGTGGCTACAAAATTTTATAGAAACAAAACAAATGAAAGTCATGAATGAAGACATTGCCTAGTACATCAGCTGTAACATCAAGTGGATGAGTTATAGCAAAGTAGGCAATGTTCGCTAGCAGTTGCATGTGGCACTGAATGACATTCGGGGTTTTGGAGTTGCTATAAGACCAGTTGTCTATTAATACATTCTGAAGGCTTTATGTACTGGTTGAAAGGACATCATGTCACATGTAGAGGTAAGCAGTGAACAACAATTAAGATAGCCAAGGTTAATTACAACTCCCCACAGTCAGGAACCCATTAATGAACCTTGTAGAATCTTTAACAAAGGGATGATTATTTTTTGGAGAAATTTTAGTTTATAGCCTGTGAATCCCTCAAGAAGTACTTACCTAACAGGTAATCTGTAACCTATCTCATACCCCTTCATAACTGAAGGAATAAAGATAAAACTGAGACATCTGCTAATATTTTTATTTATTTAAAAAGTATTCATATCACTTTCACATCACATGTTCCCTCCTTTATCCCAAATTTGGAGCTTCCTTTCTTAAACAATGATGTTCTATATGCATAAACATATGCACATACATCTGAGTCCCCGCAGTGTTGCCTGCATGCATATATTTCTAGGGCTCACCACTTGGTATTGGATTTGTAGTTGGGGAGGCCACACCTGGGAAAACTAATTCTCCACCTCAGCAGTTGTTACTTGCTTGTAGCTCTTCATTGATTTCTTTGTTCCATGAAATTTTCCTCATTTATCTTGGGCTTTGAATTGGTGTTATTTTTTTCTATTTTATTTTGGAAGTTGTGTTGTTGAGACTTCATAGGTATAGCTTCTGTCAGGTCCAAAAGACACCCTGGTGATGATGGACACCTTTAAAATGCAGACCCTTGTGTAGAGCAAACTCAGAGGTCAGCAGACTTCAGCTCCTGAACTGCCTGCCCAGAGAAGTCCTCTCCAGGCCAGGGTCACACCATGAGTCTGACCTCACACTCTTGCTAGCAGACAGGCCCTAGGCTAAAGCTGGGAGAGACTTTCTCCAGTGATCCCTAGCATAAGGGACCTTCCACAGCTGGGCCCTGCCTCCAGGGCAAGCTGCATCATCATAGACAGACACCTCCAAAATGCAGACGCATGTTCAGAGCAGAGTCAGAGATCATACAAAACATGTGTTCAGAGCAGACAGGAGACACATAAGCCTTCTAGCCACAACTGACTAAGAGCTGACTAAGAGTGAACCACTGAAGCAATGAACAAACTCCAGTGCAACAATACGTATAACAAAATAAAGAACAACAAGGCAATACTAGAAAAAACTGGTGGTTTTACAACACCAAGACTTGAACAGAACAATGAAGAGAAAAGAACATCAAAAATACCTTTATGAAGATTATACAAATCTTAAAAGAGAATATAAAAAATTCCTTGAAGAAATTTAAGAAATTACAAACAAACAAATGGAAGAGATGAACAAATCCTTAAAGAAAACTAAGAAAAGGAAAACCAACAAATGAAAGAAACATTCCCAAAACTAAAAATTGAAATAGAAGCAATAAAAAGGGGCAAAATGAGGCAAAAGGGGAAGTAGAAAATCTGAAGAAAAGAACTGAAACTACAGATATAATTGTAGCCCACAGAATCCAAGAGATAGAAGAGAGAATCTTTGGAGTGGAAGACTCAATGGTGGAAATAGATACATTAGTTAAAGAAAAGACTAAAACAAAAAAAGCCATAACATAAAACATTCAGGAAATTGGCACACCATGAAAAGGCCTAACCCGAGAATAATAGGATTAGAAGAAGGGGAAGAATACCAGCTCAAAGGCACAGATAATGTATTCAACAAAATCGTAGAAAAAAAACCTTCTCAACCTAAAGAAGGAAAGACGTATAAAGATACAAGAAGCTTACAAAATATCAAATAGATTAGACCCCCCCCAAAAAAAGTCTGCTCTCCACATAATAACCAAGCCACAAAACATACAGAACAAAAAAAAATTTAAGAGCTGCAAAAGAAAAGGACCAACTTACCTATAAAGGCAGACCCATCAGAATAACTCTTGACTATTCAATGGAAATGATGGAAGCAATAAGGTCCTGGCCAGAAGTTATACAGACACTAAAAGAGCATGGCTGCCAACCCAGAGTATTATACCCAGCAAAACTATCAATCACGATAGAGTAAGCAAGACATTTCAAGATAAAATCAGATTTAAACAATACCTATCCACAAATCCGGCCTTTCAGAAGCACTAGAGGAAAAACTCCAGCCTAAGGATTATAGATACAACAATGAAACCATAAACAATTGATATTGCCACAGAAGAAAAGCCCAAAAAGAAAATACATACAAGCTATCACCAAAATAACAGAAAATAACAATCAATGGTCATTAATATCACTTAATATCAATGGACTCAATTCACCTATAAAAAGATATACTCTAACATGACAGATACAAAAATAGAAGCCACCATTCTGCTGCATACAAGAAACATACCTAAAACTCAAAGACAGAAACAAGCTTGGAGTAAAGGGCAGGGAAAAGATTTTCCAATCAAATGGACCTAAGAAACAAGCTGGTATTGCCATTGTAATATCTAACAAAGTAGAGTTCAAACTAAAATCAATTAAAAGAGACCAGGATGGACATTACTTAATCATCTCAGAAAGAATTGTTCAAGATGAGATTTCAATCCTGAACATTTATGCCCCTAATAAAAAGACACCTATCTATGTAAAAGAAACACTACTAAAGCTCAAATCCCACATTAATTGTCACACCCTAGTAGTGGGAGACTTCAATACCCTACTTTTATCCTTGGATAGACCAACCAGACAGAGACTCAACAGAGAAATAAGGACTCTAACAGAGGTTATGATGCAAATGGATTTAATAGATATTTACAAAAGCTTCCACCCAAACACAAAGGTATATACATATTTCTCAGCACCACATAGAACTTTCTCTAAAATTGACCATATAATTGGTCATAAAGCAAATATTAATAGATAAAAAATGGAAATAATCCCTAGTATCATATCAAATCACCATGGCCTAAAGTTAGAGTTCAACAACATCAAAAATCAAAGAAAGCCTACCAACTCATAGAAACTAAACATCACTCAGCTGAACCACCTCTGGGTCAAGGAAGAAATTAAGAAAGAAATCAAAGACTTCCTACAATTAATGAAAATGAATCCATGGCATACCCAAACTCATGGGATACAATAAAAGCAGTCTTAAGAGGAAAATTCATAGTACTAGATGCCTATATGAAAACCCTAGAGAAATCCCACAGTAGAGAACTAACAGCACAGTTGAAAACCTTAGAACAATTAGTAGCAAACTCACTTAGAAGGTGTAGAAGGCAGAAAATAATCAAACTTAGAGCTGAAATCAATACAATTGAAACAAAAAGAACAACACAAAGAATCAATGAATCAAAGAATTGGTTCTTTGAGAAAGTCAACAATATAGATAAACTGTTATCCAAAATAAGCAAAAAGTAGAGAGAGAATAACCAAATCAACAAAATAAGAAAAGAAAAGAGGATTGTAACAACAGACCACCAGGAAATCCAGAGAATTATCAGGTCATACTTTGAAAATATATACTCCATAAAAATAGAAATCCTAGAAGAAATGGACAGCTTTTTGACAGGTACCTTTTACTGAAATTAAGGAAAGATCAGATTAAATACCTAAATAAGCCTATAACTCCAAAAGAAATTGAAGCTGTCATTAAAAGCCTCCCAAGTAATAAAAGCCCAAGTCCAGATGGTTTCAGTCCAGAATTCTACCCTACATTCAAAAAAGAATTACTAACATTACTCCTCAAACTGTTTCACACAGTAGAAACTGAAGAAATATTGCCAAACTCCTTTTATGAGGCTATAATAACACTAATACCCAAGCAACTCAAAGACACAAGAAAGAAAGAGAATTACAGACCAATTTCCCTCATGAATATTGATGCAAAAATTCTCAACAAAATTGTGGCAAACTGAATACAGCAACATACAAAAACTATGATCCACCATGATCAAGTAGGCTTCATCCCAGAAATGCAGGGCTGGTTCAACATATGAAAAACCATAAATATCATCCATCAAATAAACAAACTGAAGGAAAAATGCATGATCATATCCTTAGATGCTGAAAAAAAAGACTATGACGAAATCCAAAACTTATTATAAGAACACCTTCTATAATTAGGTGCTTTGGTCATGGTTCTTTATCTCAGCAATATGAACCCTAAGACAGAAGTTGGTATCGTGAAGTAGAATATTGCAGTGAAGAACCTGACCATAGTGGCTTTTATAATACTTTGGGATACCTTGAGAGTTTATACTACAAAGTGGTTGAAATGATGACTTCAGTGTGGAAACAGAATTTTCTTCCTTTTTTTGTTTTACTTAAAAAGCTTTTTCCTTAAGTGATCTGTGACCTCAAAAAAAAAAAAAAAAGAAAGAAAGAAAGAAAGAAAATAACCCACTGTAACAAAAATAAAGACCTCTAAAGAATGTGACATCATTAAAAAAAATAAAATAAAAAATAAAAGTTTTTTTCTGTACAATATATTCTACTTGTACTTTCCCCTTCCAACTCCTTCCAGATCTGCACCACCTCACCACCCACCCAAGTCTATACTATCTCTCATTACAAAATAAACAGGCATTTAAAAATAATAGTAGTAATAATAAAAAATAAGATAAAATAAAAAGAAACAAACAACATAGAAAATAGAAAAAGAACCAAAGAAAAAGCACAAGAAAGACAAAGACACAGAGACATATAAACACACACAGAAATTTTATTAAAAATACACAAAATGGAAAAGTATAATACATAAGCAAAAGTCCTGTGAGGAAAAAAACTTCTAAAAACACCATTGAGTTTATAGTATGGTGGATATTTACGGGTGTGAAGCCACCAGCAACTCCCAAATACTCAACAGCTGTTTTACAAATTACCACACATGACTATAAATGCTTGACCGATAGCTCAAACTTCTTACTAACTATCTCTTACACTTAAATTAACTCATAATTCTTATCTATTAGCCACATGGCTGGGTACCTTTTCTCACTATGGCATTCCTATCTCACTTTTTCTGTGTCTGGATGTCAAATGTGTCTCTGCCTTTCCTCTTCCCAGCATTCTTAGTTTGGTTGCTCTGTTTATACTTCCTGCTTGGATACTGGCCAGTCAGCGTTTTATTAAACCAATTCGAATGACAAATCTTTACAGTATACAAGAGGATTATTCCACAGCACTGGTGGGCATCAGGCCTGCCATTAAGTGTGGTTTGTACATTCTGTTGAAGAAAGCAGTTTTTTTTTCCTTTGTGAGCAATTATAATTAGAGATAGCTTTTGGGTTACTATTATAAAAATAATATCAGGCAACTTATAAAGAAAGGTTATTATTTATTAAAGGGTTTAAAAAAGAGCATCACTGATATACAGGTGCAAACATGTATCCACTTTTTTTTCTCAGCTCTGAGACTCCATTTATCTTAGACCTGTGCAAGTTCTGTGCATGCTGCCGTAGTCTCTGTGAGTTCATGCATACCAGTACTATTTCCTTAGTGCCTTCCATTTCTATCAGGTCTGCTAATTATTCTACTTTCTCTTCCACAAAGTTCCCTGAGCCCTCTATAGAGGAATTTGATGGAGACATATCATTTAGGACTGAGGGTTCCAATATCTTTAATTTTCTGTATACTGCCCAATTGTAGGTCTCTGTATTTGGTCCACCTTCTGCAAGAGGAAGCTTCTCTGATATTGGCTGAACAGGACACTGACCTGAGTATAGCAAAATGCCATTTGGAGTCATTTTGGACTACATTCCTTTAAAAAGTAGTGGATTTGGTTTTCCCCTAGGTTCATGGCCTATCTTGTCTCAGGTTCTTGGCTACCCACCAGTGGTGAGCAGGGGTTTCATCTCATGGAGTGAGCCTCAAATCCAATCATATAGTGATTGGTTACTTCCACAGTCTTTGTGCCAATATTGCACCAGCATATCTTGAAAGAACGTTATCACTGTAGATCTAAGGTTTGTACCTGAGTTGGTGTTTAGATTTCTGCTTTGGAAGTATGCAGAGTACCTTCCAGTATCATAAATACTAGTCAATAAAAGTCAAGGCTCTAGGTAGGCTCGGCTTTGCTCTGTTCAGTGAGTTATATAGGTGTTGTCATCAGCAACAGGACATTACTGTCAGTTTATGGAGAGCAATCAATAGTGTTGGCAATAGCCTGGTTCGTTTGGGACCTCTTTGGAAAAGAAATCAATTATATAGCCCATTCCTGATACTGGAGGTTTCATTTGGTTGAAAGATATGTCTACCAGAACCCACATGGCAGCTAACAACTGTCTGTAGTTCCAGTTCCAGGCAAACACCAAGGCAAATAAATAAATAAATAAAGTTTAAAAAAAAGAGAAAGATATGTCTAGTTGAAACTTTATCTCTTTCACCATTTTGTGACTCCATTTTAATTTTTTTTATAAACATATATATTTTAGGAAGTTTCTACTGTGGTAGATTTCTATATGGCCCTTCTAATGTCCTTTATTGTACCTGTCAGTTCTTATACTCCCTTCCTTCTACCTTCTATCTCTTTATTTGATCTTCCCATTCAAATTCCTTGCCTCTTGTTTATCTGTAACTTCCCCTTCAAAGGGAGGACCTTCTCTCCTGTGGTGGAATGTTCTCTGTATGCTGTAAATAAAGGACTGTTTTGGCCTATGCACAGCACCATAGAAGTGGGTGGACAATCAGAGGACAGACAGGTAGAAGGAGGGTGGAGTTACGCAGTCTCCATGCAACCCCAACCCCCGAAGAAGACAGACATGTAAGAAATATAGGTAAGCCACAGGCTGGGCCACGTGGTAGATAGATTAATGGAAATGGGTTGAATTAAGATGAAAGAGCTAGCTAGAAATGTGCTTGAGGCATGGGCCAAACAGTATGAAATTAATATGTATCTGATTAATTTCTTTGGGGAACAAAAGCTGCTGCGGGTCAGGGTCCAAACTACCGGGCCCAAACGGCCCAGGAAAACCTTCTACAACACCCTCCCAATAGCCACTTACTATATACCCAACCTCTCTAGTTGTATGAATTTGTACACTGATATTCAAGACTTAGCAGATAACTTCCACATATAACTAAATACACATTATATTCGTCTTTAGGGCCTGGTCACCCTCATGCAGGATGATCTTTTTCCAGATTCTTTCATTTCCACATTAATTTCATGATTTCAAGGTTCTTAACACCTGACTAATATTTTACTCTGTAAATATACTGTATTTTTGTTAACCACTTTTCTATTGGTAGACATCTAGACCATTTCCAATTTCTGAGTCTTATGAATACAGCAGCAATGAGCTAGTGTCTCTATAGTATGATGAAGCATTCATTCTTAGCTATATGCTCAAAAGTGGTACAGATGAATCTTGATGTAGATCAATTCCCAGATTCCTAAGGAACTGGCCACTAATTTCCATAGTGGCTGTACAAGTTTTCACTCCCATCAGCAATGGATGAGTATTGCTGTTATCCTACATCCTCACCAGCATGAGCTGTTGTCATTTGTTTTACTGATCTTGATCATTCTAACTGGCTTAAGATGAAATCTCAAAGTAGAAAAAAAGAAAAAAGAAATCTCACAGTAGTTTTGAATTGCATTTCCTTGGTGACTAAGTATATTAAACATTTCTTTAAATGTTTCTCGACCATTTGTGTTTCATCTTTGTGGAACACTCTGTTTAGATCCATATCCCAATTTATGACTGGATTATTTGTTTTCTTGATGTTCAGTTTTTTCTCTTTGTATATTTTAGATATTATTCCTCTATCAGTTGGTCAAAATCAGATGTGTAGTTGGTAAAAATCTCTACTACTTTGTCCTAATGATGATGTCCTTTGTCATAAAAAAGCATTTCAGTTTCATGAGGCCCAATTTATTAGTTGTTGATTTTACTACCTGTGCCAATGGCTTTTTAAGAGTATTCCCCACTTTCTCTTCTGCCACATTCAGTTATTTAGCTTTATGTTGCAGTCTTTGAGTTTTGTGCAGGGTGAAAAGTATGGGACTATTTGTATTCATTTATGTGCAACCATCTCATTTGCCCAGCACCATTTGTTGAAGATAGTCTTTGTCCAGAGTGTACTTCTGTCTTCTTTACAAAAAATTAGGTTTATAAATATCTGGTGATATTTTGGCAAAGATTATTCCTGCTTTCTTCCCTTGTCTGGAGAATTTGTCATAGGCTACTAAAAATAAAGAATTAATTTCTTTGGTGGAAGAGTTTTCAAAATAGCCAATATTGCCTCATTCATGTGGTTATTAGTAATTGTGCTTAGGCAGATCTACAATGAACAAAAGGGTGTCAGAAAGAAATATAAAATGTCCAGCTTAGAGAGGAAAAGGAAATTGACAAGTTCAATATCATAGCCCCCTGGAAGAGAGGATGTAACTGTGAAGCAGATTAGAGATAGTGGGGAGGAGGCACGTCTGCATTTGAGTAAGGGAAGGATGCCTCAGGCAAGACTCCACCCAGCTAAGCTTCCATCAAAATAAAAGGTTTAAGAAATTAACAAAAGCTGCTGCAATATATGATTCAAGGGATCCGGGTTCCATCCCAGTCTACCAGCTAAATGTGACAGTTATAGCTTTGCAGACATGAAGTACCAACAGTAATTTTCTCTTAGTTTCAGAGAGTTGCTTAGGGGAGTCTCTACATGAAAGCCATGGGTGGGTAATAGATCATGAGAGGCCATTAAAAGATCCTGTGAAAATGGAACTTAAGTTGTGTTTGAGATGCAAGAGCTGTGAGACATCTCAAGCAGAGGTAAACACAGAGAGAGGAACCAGCTCAAGAGAGAGATGAGTCTTACAGCGCAGAAAAGCTGGAGGATGAAGGCAGCTAAGCCCTAGAATAGCACACATGGAGCTCTAGGACTTGGAGTTTGTTCTGCTGGGCTTTATTCTTGCTTTGATATGTAATTTGTAATAATTTTACAAGGGTTTACAATTAAAAGATTAGATTGAGTCTCAGAAAAGACTTAGTCTTTAAACTTTAGGAGACTATGAAAGACCATGGGGACTTTTGAAGTTGGGCTGAATGTATTCTGTTTCATGATACAGCCATGGAACTGTGGTTGTCAGGGAGTACAATGTGGTGGCTTGATGAGGTGCTCCTCATCAGTCTTAAGCATGTGAATACTTAGTCCCCTGATTGGGGAGAATTAGGAGCTCTGGCTTGCTGGAGAAAGTATGCCACTGTTGGTGGGCTTTGAGCTTTCAGAGGATGCATACCATGTTAGCTTTCTCTAATTTCTCTTTGTCCTTTGAGACACAATCATTTAGCTGCTGCTGCAGCACCATGCCTGGCTGCCTCCTGCCATTCTTCCCACTGCAGTGGTCATAGACTCCTACCCTTTGGCAACTGTAAACCCAAATAGCTCTTCCTTCCGTAATTTGGCTCTCATGATTTTTTTCTTATCACAACAATAGAAAACAGCTAAGACACAGGTTGATTTTGGTTTAGAAATGAGACCTGGATATGTAGACTTCTTTTGTTCAGTATGTCTGATGTACACACGGCCAGCTGGACTGGGACACAGGATGAACATCTCAGCCCAAGCTCGGAGGTTAGGAAATAGGTAGCACAGGCCAGCTCCTTAGACTGGTACCGAGCCCTGGATGTGAGACCTGGCTCTATTTGAGGGTCACGGTGAGATCAGGTGGGTTAGAATTAAGAGGTTGGACTTACTGAAACACAGGATGTGTGCACCAGTTTTGAAATGAAGAATAGATATGGTATAGTTGAGATAAGACACAGTTTGGACATGCTGTCAACTTTGTACCCACATGGGAAATGCATTTAAAGGTGTCAATTTTTGCTGAACAGACCACCCCTCCAAAAGTGGACAGTTATCCACAATGGAAAGATGGCCAGGCTGTACATAGGCATATGAGTTATCATCTCTTAAAACCAGCTTGACCTTCCCAATAATAAAGAGTTCTTTGAACAATCCTGTAGAGCTAGATAGAACCCAGATAGTGATCAATCATACCACCCCTTGACCTGGACTCCTTAATCATGCAGGTCTCTTTTCCCTTGTCAAGATCTGTATTTATACTCAAAGCTTATGTCAACTCCAGGATGACAGACACAGTCACTGGATCCCTTGGGCTGTTCTTCCAAATGTGTCCACACTAACAAAACTGCATTGTTCTGCTTCTTCCACCATCACTTGTCACTCTAGTTGGTGTACTGGAAAGGTGGCTGCTAAAGCAAGGCTTCTGCCCTAGATCTCACATTACAGTGTCACATTAATTAGTGTTAAACTTAGTTATCTTGGACTTTGGCCTGTAGTGGAACTCAGTTATCAGTTACTATTTCCAGTGGGCCTGGGAGATGAGAACAAGGGACTCTTTGGAAAGACAATGCAGATGCTGTCTGTCTGAGCTAAGAAGCAGAGAACCATGCTTTTGAAACAGGGATTCAAGTGACAGTAAAATGAATGATGGGCAGTAGACACTGAGGACCATCTCTTTCAGGGAGCCCCTGATGATTTGGAATAAGGCTATGGCTGAATGGAAATTCCTTGTCAGCCTACAAGACAAGCCATCAGAAATGTTATTTCAGGGCCCTTCATAATCTACATGCTTTGACTGCAACTCCTAAATCTACAGAGAAGCAGCAAGAGTGCAATAGAACAGACTCTGAAGCCAATTCCTAAAAGACAGTCATATAGGTACTGAGAAGGAGCACGTAGCTATCACTCTATGCGTAGAATTCAGTAGACCTTCTCCATCTGTGTGTGTTTATACTCCATAGACATAGGAGACATGGTCAAATTCTTTTAGAGACCAATTATATCTGTATTAAACAGAACTTTTTTGGGGAGTCACTGTTAATAAAAAGTGCAGTGTAGCATTTGCATAATATGGTATACTATAAGTCACTCATAAACACACAGAGACATAAGCACATACACATACCCACCACCACATTTACATGCAAATGTACTCATATATGCACACATCAATGCAAACACACGTGCACACATGAATACACACAACATATGCTTATGTTTGTGCAAGTGTGTGTGCACACATACACATATACCACTCATACACTTTTAAAATCCTTGAGTTCATTCAGCTCATCCAGGTACAGCAAATGAAGAATCTGCAATTGAAGAAAACATGAAAAATCTCAGTGAAAATGATGCTCCAATCTAGGCTGTGTGCTGTAGCTATGGCCTCCAGGGCCAGTGCTCCCTTCTGTTCCTCTCCTATCTCTCCAGTCTCAAAGGACTGCAGCAGGGGCTCTCGCACTCCCAAAACAGAGCTCTCAGGCTACTGCTACTGACCTGCTTCATCCCGTCCTTGCTTCTCAGAGTGACCCCTGCTCTAGGGGGTCGGCTTTGAAAAATGAATAGCCTTGTTCATCTATGTGTAATCTCTGACAGGGTCAAGAGCTTCCAATTTTCTTGGTCCTTCATGCCTGGCTTGTAGCTGCTTCCTTGAGTTGAGATACAGGAAGGAGAAGCATGAACCCTTTATGAAGGACTGCCTTGTGGATTACACAAGAGTGCAGCCTAGAAGCAAATGACCCTGAGCCACAATTTAAACACATACAAAAATCAGCAGTGCCAATAAGGGCAATTATGAAGCCAGTGTAGTTCTACATCTCTTTTCTCCTTACATAAAAAGCACCTGTAAGCATTTGTGTCATAGTAGTGTTATGTTGTAACATGTAGAAATGTAATAATCACCAACAGGCAGAGGAGATAGAGAGGAGTTTAGTGGGAACTGAGTTTGCAACAGAGACTGATGTGACTCTCTTCAGTGGATATGCCAATGGTGAATATGCTAGTGACTTTAACCAAATGAGAGATTCAAATGCACACTTGTTCTTCTTTTTTTCTTCCCACAAGAAAAGATTGTATTGACATCAATACTCTCAAAATAAGATGGGTAAAGGACATGAAAAGAAGATGTAGAAGCAAAGAAAGTGTCACCATGTCAAATGGGCACAATAAATAAAGTTTAGCATCCTTCCCTGCTAGAGAAATGAAAACTAGAATGGTCTATGGTTTCCCACCTATTTTATCTATGAAAGAGTTAAAAAAAAAAACCAGCAAACACATTTGCCAATGTGGGGTGACAGAAACTTAGCTCAGAACTATTGGAAATACAGAATCACTCAGTTGTAAGAGAAAAGGGCTTGGCGGATTATTATATGTTTAAATATGCTGTAAAATATGACTCTAAAGCCCACTTCTGGAAATTCATATCAGAAAAATGAAAACTTATTCCTATATAAAAACTTTTACATTCATGTTTATAAATATTCTACTCATAATTGCATGTGCCAGTTTGAATGAGAATGTCCCCATACACTCACAAATTTGAATATTAAATTACCAGAAAATACCACTGCTTGAGAAGGATTAGAAGATGTAACTTTGTTGGAGTAGGTGTGTTCTTGATGGAGGTGTGTCCATAAAGGTGGGCTTTGAGGTTTCAGAAGCCCACACCTCCCTTCATCCCTGCCCACTACCTGATGGTTGGTATGTAAAGCTCTCAATTGTGTCTCTAGCGTCTGCCTACTTGCTGCAATGCTCCCCACTATGATAATACCTGACCCTCTAAAGCTGTAAGCAAGCTTCCTAAAAAAACAGTTGTCTTGGTCATGGTGTCTGTGGTAGTCTGAATAAGCATGATCTCTGTAGGTTCATATGTTTGAATGTTTTGGAAGTGGCACTATTTGAAAAGATTAGGAGGTATGGTCTTGTTGGAGGAAGAGTGTCATTGTAGATGGACTCTGAGGTTTTAAAAGCCAAGGCCAGGCCCAATAGCTCCCTCTTCCTGTTGCCTGTGGATCCAGATGTACAACTCTTCAGCTGCCTCCCAGCATCATGTCTGCCTACCTGCCTGCTGCCATGTTTCTTGCTATGATGATAATAGACTAACCTTCTGAAACTGTAAGCAAGATCCAATTAAATGCTTTGCTTTTATAAGAGTTACCTTGGTCATGGATCTCTTCACAGCAATAGAATTGTAACTGAGACATTGCTAAAAGCTAGATAATATTCAGTAACATGGATATATTCCCAAGATGAAAGAATAATTAATTAAATAGGAACTTCTGATACATATAATAGGGTGGAAAAAATTCCCAAGGTATTGTGCTAAATGAAAGAAAGCAGATGCAGAAGCATTGAGAAGGCCTCTTTAAAAGAAGATCTCCCAAAACTGTGAAAATGAGAAAGTAATTATGGTGGCCAGGAGGGTGACTATGGGGGATATAGAAATGTTCAGTGTATTTAATATGCTGATGGCTACACAGATACATATATGTATATATATTTAAAATCTACAAAACCTATAATGCATAATTGGAAAAAATATTCTATATGGTAAAATAGAAACAAAATTAAACCGCAATGCTTTCAGTATCATCTAAAGTAACAAATACCCAAGGAGGAAATGACCAAGAGGTACATACACTGTGCTCTGCAATTAACTGTAAGCAATTACTAAGAGAAGTTGAAAGAGAACTCAGCTAAGCTTTCTATACTGACCAGCTCTGTAAACTGCCTCATAGACAACATGGGGTTATAAGTCATATTCATGATTAAGTCCTGTGCTCAAGGTCAGAGGGAGGAATTAGCAAAGGCAGAAAACCCTTATGAGCATTTTAACAACTACCATGGGCCACAATACACTTTTCCTTGGTCATTCAGGTCTAATGCTCACAGAGCAGGCATGCTCCTGACATTAGGCATGACCGAGAGACATTCATGAGCCACTAGACTGCATACTCAGGCTTGCAAGGCTGGTCACGAGAATAGGTGAAGTTTTACATGAAAATCCCGGAACTACAGCTACTGCACTTGAGTCATAAAGTCTTTGGCCAGCTTTGAATTTTGCTTTGACATCTTTTAACCCTTTTCTCTAGGGCATTTGGCTTCCAAGTGTGCTAATGAACTTGTTTCCTGTCTGAGTGTGTTATTTGACTATGGCAGCTGACATAGTGCCACAGGCTGGCACCAGGCACTGAGTTCTTCATCTTTGATTCTGAGAGTATATGATCAAGTTCTTTTTCTTGGGCTCTCCAGCATAGAGGAGATAGAATTCTCTTCTTTCTAACAGGTACCTACTTATACTGACAATGTCTTCCCCATTTTTATGGAGTCTTATACTTTCTGATAGGATCCTCCCCACTCCTCACTATGAATAGGGTCTTTCCCATGCTGACAGGTAGTTCTCTCCACTCTGAAAGAATTCTCAATACAATGACAAATTCTGCCTTATTTTTACACAATCTTCACCATGTGACAGCCTTGTTCCCACTGTTTTAACAGAACCCCTTCTATTCCATTTGAGTCTGCTCCATTCTGTTTAGGCTTCCTGTTATATCCACCTCTCTCTTTTTCTCTTTGGAGGGTTGGGGGAGTTGGTCTTGTGCAACTGCCCCTTAATCTAAAGGCCTCTCTCTTCATTGCTGTATCTTGCACTTGATTGGTGAAGTTGGTCCCCAAACACCCCACCCTCTGCTCAAATGCTATCTTTGTCTCCTGGGGTTCAGCACAGTGTCTAGTGTTGTAGAGATCCCAGATGATGAAGTGGGTAATACTTTCAGTAATAGAAGAGCCAGGGAGACTGGAGCTCAGAACTATTGGAAATACAGAATCACTCAGTTGTAAGAGGAAAGGGCTTGGCGGATTATTATACATTTAAATATGTTGTAAATTTAAAGAATTTAAAGAATAGTGTGGTGGAAATGTACTCTGTATGTAGTGTGACTGCCGACCTTGAAGGCTGAAGCTGAGACTAAAGCCATGGGAGTTTTGAGGAAATAGCCCTGAAAATAACATTTCCATTGGGCTTCCATCACGACAAGAAGAAATAAAAATGACTTTATTTACTTTAAATATCTACTAATTTTCAGTTTAGTGATGGCAACTATCTTTGATTATCAGATGTCTGTGATTATTATTTAAAAAACTCATTAAAAGCTTTCACTTTTTTCTATTCTCCCTCTCATTTCTGCCATCCCTTTCTCTTTTCTTTCTTTCCTTTTTTTTCTTTTTAGGAGAGGGTGTTTGTGTGCTGGGATGTGATGATCCCTGAGTCATACTCGAGCTCCAGCAGCTCATTTTGTACATGTCTGTGTGAGCATGTTAGACGGTGTGCAATGGGAGGGGAAGGGCTGTGGGAGAGTGACTTTGCTGGACTCACTAGAGGGTGGGACCACCAGCCACAGCTCTCTTTTCTGTCAGAGTAGTGAGAAAACTGGGAGAAATTGATTTTTGAATCTTTTACAAGTTACAGATGGATATTATTAAGAAGCATGGTTTTTTTCTTCTGTTTTGTCGGATTGCTCCACATGGCACAGAACTCCCAGTTTATTTTGGCATCATTAAGCCCTCTAATTACTAACACAAAGATAAGCACAGGACCTCCACCAACATATGGGTGTAAACAGGGGGATTTAAGCAATTTTACCGTTACATTTAGTAGAATTTTAAACGTGTTTTCTTCATTGCCAATTATGAATTGTGTAAAATGCTGTTTATTTTTAGAAATAATTTATGAGTGCTTTTTCCTCTGCAGAAAAAAATGGATGATTAATGGCATTACAAAGAAAGTTTATGAGAGAAAGAAAAACATTTCTCTGTGAGTGGGAGTGTTGCACCAACACTTAGTCACATTTAGACACAATAAAACATGTGCACTAACAGCCCTACACCCTCTTAACTGGGAGTCTGTGGCAAGATTTCAGAATGGAGAATAGGTTGGCCACCCTTACCACAGAAGGACACTGTGGGATGCTTCTTTCTGCTACAAAAAACCAGCGTGGAGTTTGGACTAGCTTCTTCTTCAGTCTCTGTCTCATAGATAGTTCATGAACAATCCATACAGTTCACATATACTAAAGTTTGTCTAAGGAACAGAAGATGGACTGCATGGAGCCATTCTACCATAAACTTACAAAAACAGAACACAGGATGTAACATAAGAAATCGATTTGAACAATTGCAAGCTAAGTCTAGGCCAGAGCTTAGATACTCAGGTGGATGGAGATGAAGGGGCACTGGAATTTAATCTGACCCAGTGTCCCTATTTTGTATATGAAGAGCTGAGGCTGAGGGAGGAAGGAGATACTAATGTAGATAGTTTGTAAACATAAAGAAAACATGTCTTCTCTGGGTTCCATTTGATATATAGAAAGAACTCATACCTTTAAATGGTTCCTATACCTTCTCTACCAGTCATGCACAGGAAGAAAACTTTCTACAGAGAGCTAGGGGCTCATTGGCTGTGTAAGTGCAGAAGAACTAATGTTCTAGGCTTTTTGTGAAAGTGTCATTACTGTTTCTGCCTTAATAATCCAGCCTCCTGGTCCAGAATGCGTTACCCAACAAAAGTAGCATTTGGCAGCACATGCTTCCTTACTATACAATTCCAAACGTTTAAACTGTCGAAAGACAAGGAGATGCACTCAGAGCACTGTTGGGACTAGGATTCAGGAAACAAAAAAATAATGTGCTGAGAAGGGAAGAGTGTGGTGTAAATGTACTCTGTATGATGTAAATAAGTAACTGGTTTGGCCTATGTGAAGTGCCGTAGAAGTGGGTGGAGGATCAGAGGACAAGCAGGCAGAAGGAGGGTGGAGTTAGCTTCTTTTGACCCCTGAAGAAGAAGCATGTAAGAAATCCAGATGAGCCATAGGCTGGGCCACTTGGTGGGTAGATTAGTAGAAATGGGATGATTTAAGTTGAAAGAGCTAGCTAGTAATGTGCTTGAGACATAGGTCAAACAGTGTGAAGTTAATATAAGTGTCTGATTCATTTCTTTGGGGGATAAAAGCCACAGTGGGCCAGGTCTGAACTTCCGGCCCCAAATGGGCCAGGAAACCTTCTACAATAGATAGTGCCCCACGTGGGGCAAACATCTGCATAAAGCCTGAGAAAGTTTAAAAACCTTAAGAAGTGTTCTAGATCACTGAAACAGCCAAAAGTAGCTTTCTGAATTGTGTATCTGAGTTGATTTATGGTACAGAGACAGCCTGGTGTTCAGGTTGGAATTTAAAAATGGCACATCTGCAGCACATAGATTAAACCCATACGTTTCACAGAAGGCTTGGAATAAGTGTGATTGATTTAAGGTTTCTGCTTATATTGAACAAAAAGGAAATAGAGTCAGAGACAGTTTTTCTGGTCGCAGCATTTCCTGAGTCCACTCTGGTTGCTGGTAGTGAGAGAGATGCAATGGGCTCCTCCACCATATTGAAATGCCGCCAAAAGGGGTGGAGTCAGCAATTACAGTGATCCTAGCATTTTAAAAGCTCTTCTGGTTGGAAAATGATTAAGAATTCTCAATAAAACAGATTTAGACTCACAAAACCTCTAGACGGGTTACAATGTATGTAAAATATGCATAGGCTTCAGAAGAGAAGAAAAAGGGGGTAAAGAAAGCCCTCAAAAAGGAGAAATAGGAATAAAGATAAAGGCCACATAAAGATGGCAGATAAAGAGAGAGTCTGGATTATGGTTATTGTGTTTTTTTTTTAATTTTCTAACTTTTAATAAGCTAACTGCAGAAAAACAATTGATTGCTAAGGCTGCTAAGTTAAACAAACACATATACTTTAAAGTTATCTTGACTTTGAAATCTGTTTATAAGAATATGTTGCTTGGAAAAAGAGTTTCTGTTTTTGTTTCCACAGAATATCAAAACCTGTGGATTGGTTCCATGCAAATGTGGTTTCATTTGCCAAGACCACCTGAACAATCTCAGCTTCTAAGATGCCAGTTGAGGTGATCCAGCCTCAAGACCCCATGAGACTACCATGGTCCTTTGTCAGCAGGAAGTAGTAAAAGAAAGAAAGCTACATCCAATTTCCCAAAAATATTGCTTATTAATGTTTGTTTTCATTATAAATGGTTAATGGTCATAGTCAATCTTTTAATAAAAAGTAGAAAGAATATATAGGAATGATTAGAAAAGATAAGTGGATTTTGATTTATTGGTATAAACTTAAGGTCAATTTTGTTATGCTATATGGATTTTTCTACTTTTTGATTAAGGTATGATGCTTATGTAACTCATTTAAAATTGTAATGTGTAATTGAGAAATAAAGATTAATAGTCATCTATGATAACCAAACTTATAGTCATGTTAGTTAGGTTTTTGTAGGTATACAAAGATACATTTCAATTAGATAGGTAGTCTTCAAACACTTCAAAGACATGCAGAATATGGCATTTAAAATATTTTAGGAACTTAGACTTTTCTGGACAGTGAGATGTCTGCTTCTGGCAGCACCAATGTATTTCAGGAAAATGATGGTCATTGAAGAAACTTCATGTGGAATTTATTTTGTGGCAACAGTTAGCCACTGGACAAGAAACTGTTCTGTATTGACTGCTTGATAGTATGCTGTATAAACTGGACATGTGGGTTTCATAGGAAAGTGACCTCTGAACTTTGGCAGAACAAGCAGAGATGGTCCTTCAGGTTCCTATTTTGCAGAAAAAAATTGCCACACATTCTTCAGAACACAAGGAGAAGCAGCTGATTGACTGTGACAGAATTCATGCATCACTGAAAGGTATGCCAGAGACTTTGGGCCATAAAGGCTGAAGATGGTACCCCAGCATCTGACACCAGGCAGACAGGTGTCATCTGTGTCAATTTCTAGAATTTGGAAGTTGCTTGCACTTCCTGTTTACTTGCATAATAATAAATCCTTCTATGGTCTTTGATGTGGTTGAAGGTTTAATAATTATAGGTATAGTTCTCTTTAGTTTAAAAGGTATATTAGATATGAAACTTTAGACTCACAATGATAAGGTAGATAATGGAATATTCTCTTTAATTTTTGAATACAAATAGACTGGATATTGTGACTGTAATTCCAGCTTGAGAGCTGTTCTGTATGCAATTTTGCCATATGGAAATTGAAACCTTCCTTTTTGATTAGACAGAAAAGAGGAAATGTTCTCTGTATGATGTAAATAAAGTAACTGGTATGGCCTATGTGGAGCACAGTAGAAGTGAGTGGAGGTTCAGAGGACAGGCAGGTAGAAGGAGGGTGGAGTTAGCCAGTCTCCATCTGACCCCTGAAGAAGAAGCATGTAAGAAAACCAGGTGAGCCATGGGCTGGGCCACGTGGCTGATAGATTAGTAGAAATGGGATTATTTAAAATGAAAGAGCTAGCTAGTAATGTGCTTGAGACATAGGCCAAACAGTATGAAGTTAATATAAGTGTCTGATTCATTTCTTTGGGGGATAAAAGCCGCTGTGGGCCAGGTCTGAACCTCCAGCCTCAAATGGGCCAGGAAACCTTCTACAACAAAAGGGCCCTTGGCTGCTCAGTCCATTACAGTGTAATAAAATGCCCATTGGAGGAAGGGTTAATTGGACGATGAGAAGTCAAAATAACTTTGAGATATGAAGTAGCTTCCGTGTGATTCTCCAAATTTAAATCTCCTACTCTAGTGTGATAGAAACAAATAGATGAAAGCATTTGTATTCTTGATTAGCTTTGAGCAGAAGGTGAACACTATTTCTGGATGGGCCCTCAAAGAGTTTAACAGAACTCACTTGCTCTTTCACAAAGCCTAAAGACTGCACAGAGCCATACCTATGTGCTGACTTATGCTGTTGCCTGGTGAGTAAGTAGTCCCAAGACCAACTCTTAAGAATCATTAAACCCAACTTTCTCTACTGGCATTAATACTGCCCACTTTGACAGTGATGGCCTATCAGGGACTCTAGCCTTTCTTGGGAGGCATTGCTAGCCTCTTCCCACCCCTTAACTCAGAAGGCCAATGTTAAAATAAAGGAGTTAGCTGTTATATGCAGTTGTATATGCCACTCTGGCTACTCATATATCAAACTTAAGTGTGTTGAGTGTGTTCTGTATCCAGTAGAGCCATTTACTCACAAACCATCAGTCATACCAGGTCCTGCCAGCTGAAGGAAACATGATTCTTGCTTAATCCAGTCTCTCTGAAGAATAGTGCTGCCTTAGTCACTGTTCTCTTGCTGTGAAGAGACAATATAACTAAGGCAACTCCTACTTTAAAAAGCATTTAATTGAGGTTTTGCTTACAGTTTCAGAGGGTTAATACATCATCATCATCATGACAGAGAGAATGGTGGTAGGCAGAGAGATGGACAAGGTCTTGGAGAAGTCTTGATCCACAGGCAGCAGAGAGGGAGAAAGAGACAGAGGTAGAGATACAGAGACTGACTAAACCTGATGTGAGTCTTTAGGTTTCAAAGCCCCTAGTGACATACCTTCTCCAACAAGGTCACACTTATTTCTACAAAGCCCCACCTCCCAGTCTTTCCCCAATAGCTCATCAGTGGTGGACTAAGCATACAAATATATGAGCCTGTGTGGAGCAATTTCATTCAAAATACCACAGATGCTTTTCTATTTGTTGTATCTTCTGCTGGGCATGATTTTGTTTCCTGTCTATCAGCATGGGCCATTGGATGCCTTGATTAGATGTTCCCACTAAGTCACTTGCTCAGGGAGGCCCAGCTATGTCTGACAATTCCATATCCTAGGGACCTTATTCTACCCTATGCCAGTGAAACAGGCTGGGGTTTGCCATTTTCCAGATAGTCTTGGAAATGCTGCTCATACTGTATTTAGCTTTCATCTGTGTGGGTTCTTGGGGCTTCCAAGGAGGCTTTTCAATGGATTACTCAGCACTCACATCTTACCTAATGATAAGTGAAGTGACCATGTCCATACCTCAGAGGAATCAAGTTCATTTGCTTGTAGGAAGAGAGCTATGCTGCTTGGCAACAATCCAGTGAGGACTGTATCTAGCTAGTGGATGTTCCTTTGTTCCTTCTCTGTTCCTAAAGGAAGACAAAATAAAAGTTCAGCTCTTTCCATGCCAAAGGTCAAGGTTACATTTTCAGTTGAACCTCTGAATCTATGAGAATTGCATCTGCAGCTTCAACCAACGACAGAGAAAATATATTTTTAAAAAGAATTGAATATAGTTCCAATGCAATGTTTGTGTTTGCTGTGTGCTGGGTACTACGCTGAGACCAGCGGAATGTAATGTTATATAGACCTATCACACCATGATCACAGTTGTATTCTCTCAGTGCTCTCCAAGGCTAATTGGCCAGACATTGACCTGCTTAACTCCTTCAGGCACTATGTACCTATGTTTGTGGTGCATATGTCTGAATATAAGATATACCAGCTTTTTTGTCTTTATTTCCTAAAGAACAAAGAATAATAACTTCTAATACTACACTTGTATTATATTTGGTAATTCTCTAGGCTACATTCTGCTAAATGGGGACACTGGCAATCCATGGGGATCCAAAGAAAAACTTAAGATTATGGATAAGTCTTTAGTGGAGTAGTCTGTAAGACTGGGTCATCTCAGTCTCCTTGAAGTTGTTTTGAATGCAGAACTCAGAGGAAACTGCAACATAGGTGCTCTGAATTGCTGAATCATCTGGGATATCCATTTCCACTGGAGACTTTTCAGAGGGTCTTCATTGGTCAAACTTTATTTTCTTTAACTAGAAAAAAATCCACAGCTTCTCATTTTCTGGAGAAATAAAAAGAAGACCTCTTCTCCAAAGTAGAATATCTTTGGATTTCAATTTTAATGACAACTCATTTACAAAATATATAGGTTGGATTAATCCAGGAGCATTTACAATTAAATGCCTTTTAGCAACTTTACTTCATTTATAGGCAAAAACCTTAATGACGAGACAATAATATACAGTACCCAGGCATTCTTTGTAATTTTCATTTTTACATGGTTTACTAATATTTCTTTTTACTCTATTTCTTTTTAAGGACTTTTTCATTTTATATTTTCTCTCTCAAGCCAACTATATTTTAAACATGCCCTTAACCATTTATAGGGTTTTTTTTGCTTGGCTAGGGTGGCTGACCCACCCAGCTCTATTTCTTACTCTTTTTGATCACATCTTTAATCTGCCAAGGTTTGTCTCAAGGATTAAAGGCTTCACTAGGGTAGTTGACTTCACCCAACTCCCTTATTACTTTCTGTTTCTGTCCACACCTTTAATCCTCCACCCAGTTTTCTGTATTTCTGTTTCTGACCACACCCTTAATCTGCCAAGGTGTGGTGCTAAGAATTAAAGGCATGACTAGAGTGGCTGCCTGGCTCCACCCACTTCCTAGTCTAGCTGCATATAGTTTAGCTTTTTAGCAAATTATCATGCACAATTACCACTAGGTAGAATTTTAGGGTCCATATAATTATCAAGTAAAGTACGGCCATCTTCTGCTCATTAACTCCATTTAAGTATTTGGCAGCAATGCCTCTTAAAAGACTCACAAATGTTTTGCCTCTAAGGCTGAATCAGGGAAGTCTCACTCACTTTAAAAAGCCACACCTCTGCTTACTTCAAGCAAACATAGGAAATGCAAGGAAATGCTGCTGCTACTAAGAATCAATCTTTGACTCTGCTCCCTTTGGCCTATGAGAACAGAAACCTTAAATCCACCATAAGCAGCTTGTTTCTTATTCTGAGAACCAGCCTTGATTTAAACTGCCTGCCATGTCCTGCCAAAGCCCAAACCCACATACATCATCACAGCATCTCTGAACCACAGCTCATGTGAGAGACACACAACTCCAAAACAGATTTTGGCTCTGATTCTGTGATCTAGAACCCTTTTTTTAAATTTTTCTCAAGCTTTATGTGGGTGTATATCACCCACATTGGGTAACCACTTGTAATTAGTTCTGGCCTGGTCTTTCTGGGCCTGGACCAAAGGTTTAGTCTCACTCTCGGCCTTGCTTTGCTTCAAATATTTACACATAGGCATATGTTATTTTTACCCTGATTGACCTAGGGCCTCGGCATATTGCTAGCTCCTTCATCTGAACTCAACCCATCTTGTTCAGCTGCTTGACTCCATACCTTTTCTCATGCAGCATTTCAGCTTCTTTCCTGTGTCTACTGCTTTCTCCTTGTCATGTCTGTGGCGGCTCTCTCTCTGGTGACTCTCTGGCATCTGTCTGGCATCTGTGTCTGCTCTGAGATGTTCCTGAGTTTTCTTAGCCTGGTAGCCCCACCCACACTAACTGTTTACTTTTGGCCAGTCAGCTTTTATTAAACCCGTAGGCCAGACAAATATTTACATTACAGCATAATCCCACTACAATTCCTCTTCATAGTGTGTACACCAAGATGGAAAGGTCTAACTACTGTCACACTTATAATACCCCTCTGGGAAGGTGCTGAACAGACTGCATCACCAGATTTCTTGGCTTGATGGTTCTGCCCTTAAGTAGGACTCTTGAGTATTATTTCCTGCCTGACTCTTGGCTCTATTGTTTTCTTTTTCAATTGACCCCTTTGATCATTGTCAAGTGGATAGTTGAGAGTCATGCTCCTTGTGAGTCTGAAGCATTATCACCAGGCTGCTGTCTTCTCATGAAATATGGGGATGTATAGATAGAGCTAAGCCTTACATTTTTATTATATTCTTGATTTGAAATTTTGTTTGCAGAAATTCTTTAAACTTAGCTTCTTATTAGCCTAGCCAGTGCCCAACCATGTTGGCAGTTTCTTTTTCTGTGTGACTCAGAGATAATGGACATTTGTTTGCTGTTGCCTCTTCCATAGATTTTATTTTCCCTCTTTTTATTGAAAATTATGCGCAGCCTACTTGAGGTTGTATTCATACTCACACATACACACACACACACACACACACACACACAGAGAGAGAGAGAGAGAGAGAGAGAGAGAGAGAGAGAGAGAGAGAGAGAGAGAGAGAGAGAGAGAGAGAGAGAGAGAGAGAATATTCTTAGCTAAAGAACCACTTTAGATATCTAAGTCTATGGATATTAGTTCCTAATGCAACATTCTCTAACACTTACATACAGCCTAAGCAGTCCTTTTGTGTACTTTCAATCACCTCTGAATGACTCATAACACCAATGCCCTGCAGATGCTGCCTAAGTAACTGATATGCTTTATTTGAACAATAACAGGAAATTCAGTATACAGGTTCAGTATTTTCTATCATGGTTAGTCAAATTTCCAGATGTAGAGTTTCAAGTGAGGATGATATACTACAATTACCATATCTGTGTCATCTTTAGGTAGAGAAGCCACACTTTCCTTAAATTTCTTTTCCTTGGGCTTTCAGAGTGCCACTGAACCTTTTTTGTAGTTTTAGTGGTAAATGTGCTAACTCTACATAACTGATTCTTAGGCTCAGTGAATCTCTGGATGATTTTGTCCTGATAGGGTGAGTTGTCTGCCCTTCCAGGCTCTGTACTGTATTTTTCTTTTCCCCTTTACAACTACTTTCCAATTCTTTGCTTTTGTTCTGGGAAAATTCTTTGCCCATGATAAATTTCTAAGCACAGTCATTGCACTCAATATGTGCTAATTAACCTTATTTTGCACCTTTGCTCAAAGAGCTGTGTGCTCATTAGACATTCACTTTGCCTTGTCAGAGGTCAGATTTGATGTGTTTAACCCATACTTGTCACCAAGCTGCTGGGTTTTAGTTCCAAGTTCATGACTCCTGTGTCAGTCAACTTTTCTTTTCTTTTATAGGAAATAATTTTTATGCAATATATTCTGATCACAATTCCTTCTTCATACATCTCCCAGCTCCATTCCACCTCCCTTCCCATCTGGATGCATCCCTGTCTATCAAATAGGCATCGAAGGAATAATAATGAAATAAGAAAAATAAAAACAACCAAATTGGAACAGGACAAAACAAACAGAAAATATGGTATCAGAGGAAAAGCTCAAGTAATGAATATTGATGCAGAGACACACAGATTTACACACATGGGCATCCAATAAAAACCCTAAACCAGAGTGTATAATATGCAAGATTTCAACAAAACAAACAAAAACATTATGAGACAGAGATCCTCCTATGATGCTATTTATTTCATTTTATGTTTGCTACCTACTGCTGGGCATGGGGATTACACTTAAGAGTGGCTTGTTTTCCCAATAAGACTCCTTTGAAGAAAATTAATTTTTCCTTGGGAGCAGTTATCAGCTGGAGATAGGTTTTGGGTTAGGGATGGGAACTTGTGTCCACTTCTCCTTTCAGCTCTAGAAGCTCATCTGGTGCAGACCCTGTGCATGCTGTCACAGTCTCTGTGAGTTCGTGCACACAGCATCCATGTTGTGTTTATAAGGCCTTGATTCCTTGGTTTCCTCCATCTACTCTGGCTCTTATCCTCTTTCTGCCTCCTCTTCCTCAGGGTTCTTTGAGTTTTGAGGGAAGGGATTTGATGGAGATATCCCATTTATGACTGAGTGTTCTAAGGTCCCTTGATCCCTGCATATTGTCTGGCTAAAGGTCTCTGTATTTGTTCCCATTTACTGCAAGAGGAAACTTCTCTGATGATGGCTGAGCAAGGCATGGATCTGAGTGTAGCAGAATGTCATTAGGATTCCTTTTATTGCTATGTTCCTTTAGCAGACAGTAATATTTGCTTTCCCCCTAGGTCCATGACCTAGTCTCAGGTTCTTAGCCATATAACCTAATGGATATGGGTTCCATGTCATGGAACTCAGATCACATTATTGGTTGGTTTCTACCATAAACTTTATGATATTACTGTGCCATTATATCTTGCAGACAGGTCAGCATTGTAGATTGAAGGTTTTGTAGCTGGACTGATGTTTAACTTTCTTCCTTAGTAGTATACAGAGTACATTTTAGTACCATGAACACTCATCAGTAGGGGTAAAGGCTCTAGGTAGGCACCACCATGAGTTCTCTGTGTTCAATGAGGTGTGTTCATGTTGTCTTCAGCAATAAAGCCTCACTAATAGCTTGAGTTGTTTGTGGGCTCCCATGGGTCCTCTTTGGCCAAGAACTCAATTAGATGTTAGCCCATCCTCTGTATTAGAAACTTTTTTCAACGAGAGGTGTCCAGTTGGGACTCTGTTTCCTCTATTATTTTGTGATTTCATTTAGATCTCCTTCATACACACACACACACACACACACACACACACACACACACACACACACGCACGCACACACACATATATACACATTTTAGAAAGCTTCTACTATATTAGGTTTTCATATGATCATTCAATTGGCCCTTATATTTACCTGTATCTCCCTGTCTCCCCTCTCTCCTCCTTCTTTCCCTTTGATCCTCCCATTTCACACCCTCCCCTGTCCTATTCTATTTCCCCATCCTTCCCCCTAGTCTTTAGACTATACTTACCCCATGTGGTTATATGGGCTGTAGTTTGCTTCTCAATGACTTACCAGCTAACACCCATGTATGAGTGAAGACACACCATGTTTGCCTTTAGGTCTGACCTCACTCACAGTGGTTTCTTTTTCTAGCTTCATCCATTTACCTGCAAATTTCATGATTTAATTTAACTGTGGAGTAATATTCCATTGTATAAATGCACCACAATTTATTTATTTATTCATTTATTTACAGACATCTAGGTTGTTTCTATTTCAAGCTATAATGAACATGGTATCAGTGAACATAGTTCTACAAATGTCTCTGTAATAGGATGAAGCATTCTTTGGCTATATGCCTAAGAGTGGTAAAGATGGATCTTGAGGTAGATCAATTGTTGTCTTCCTGAAGAATTGCCTTACTGTTTTCCATAGTGACTGCACAAGTGGGTACATTCCTACCAGCAGGGGATAAGTGTTGTCTTTGTCCCATAGCTTCAGCAGCATGAAGTGTTGTCATTTGTTTTATTGATCTCGGCCATTATGGTTGCTATAAGATGAAATATTAGTGCAGATTTGAATTGCATTTTCATGGTGTTGAATGTTACTGTAAGTGCTTCTCAGCCATTGGAGTTTTGTCTTTTGAGAATTCTGTTAAGATTTGTGCCCCATTTTTAATTGAGCTACTTCTTTTCTTGATACTCAGATTTTTTTGAGTTCTTTACAAAATTTGGATATTAGCTCTCCATCAGGTATATAGTTGGTAAAAAAACTTTTTCTATTCTGTGACTTTCTGCTTTGTTCAAATGACAGTGTCCTTTACTATGCAGAAGATGTTCACTTTCATGAGGTCTCATTTATTTGAGATTTTTTGTTGTTGTTGTTGTTATTGGTTTGGTTTTTCAAAACAGGCTTTTTCTATGTAGCCCTAACAGTCTTACAACATACTTTGTAGACTAGGTTGGCCTTGAACTCAGGGATCCACATGCCTTTGCCTCCTAAGAGCTGGCATTAAAGGCTTGTGCTACCTACCATGCTAGGTGAGGCCCCAATAATAATTTTGTTCTTAGTGTCTGTGTTATGAGTGTTCTGCTCAGAAAGTCTTTTCTTGTGCCAATGTGTTCAAGACTATGCACCACCTTTTCCTCTACCAGATTCAGTGGATCTGGCCCTAAACATCTTTGGTCCATTTGGAGTTGAGCTTTGTGCTGGGTGATAAATGTGAATCTGTTTGGAAGCTTTTACATGTTGTCATCCAGCCTATAAATCTGTATTTTGAAATTTTTGTATCAGCTAGAATATAAGAGACTATATGAACACACACACATGCGCGCGCACACACACACACACACACACACACACACTCATTTACTTAACTTCCATCTCATATTCTGCCTTGTGTTCCTCTATGCTTAGGATCAGCCTGTTAGACACATACATTTTGGAGGCAGCAGCCATTAATCTATAGGGACATGTTTGGGAAACACAGAGACTTTTTGGAAGGATATCTGTTTGCTGAGACATCACAAAGCTCAGCTTCTGTGTTCTTAGCTCTAGCTTCTCTAAAGGTAAAGGCCTGGACACTACTGTGTTCAGTTTCCTGCATCTAAATAGGCATTACACACACTGTTTGTGTAAAGATAAGACATTTTCTCGGGCCACATTTCTGGAAGGAAATGATGTCTTATTGTTTAGTCTTTACAAAGTACAGAGGAGACAGGTACCAATTGCCTCCAGCTTTTCTCTTTAATTATAAATTTCTGGACTCAATGAAGACATATATAATTTACATTTTGTTCATTTTCTATCCCTTCCCTTCACCCTCTCCTCCCTCCCTTTCCCTGTCTGTCTTCTTCTCTCTGTGTGTAAATGAGGGCCCACATGGCACACAGTGGTCAGAACACAATGTGCTGGAGTTCAGTCTTTCCTCTCATTGTGGGTTCCTTGGGGTCACTCTTCAGGCTTGCTTGACAAGAGCTTGTCATGGTAAGGTGCTTCACCACTCCATCTTTCTCTTCTTGAAAAACCAGGAACATCATGATAGAAACCTTACCTTCAAGACCTCCTCTGATCCTCATTGAACTACAGACACAAGGTTCTCAAATAGGAATTTCCATCATGAGAACTTTCAGTGAATGCATACAAACATGTTTTTGGTTTTCTCTGAACAGAATTCAAATCTCTCTCTCTTTCTCTCTCTCTCTCTCTCTGTTATTATGACCCTAAACTATTTTCTAACTTAATATATGTCTTATTTGATTAGAAAACAAGCTCCCTGATGACCATGACCTATTCTGTTTATACAGGGCTTAGCATGGTCAATGCAATAAAACAGTGGTAAGGAAAACAGTACTTAACAGAATACTAGCTGAATCTCAGGGGCCTTTTATGCCTGGAAGCTCTATTAAAAAGAGAATTACCTGGTTCACTGAAAGATAATGAGTTCATGCTCTGTAAAATTATATCTAATACACAATGAAAGAATGAAAGACCAAGCTTTTGAGATCATCCCCTAAATCCACCTTTCCCCAGGCCTATGGTGACTCTTTACAGTGTGGTTACAGCCTTTGAAACTGACAATGCAGAGACATTTCTTCTCTTCCGTGGTGCTCACATCCTTGTCTCAATTCTCTGATCATCACAATGAAACCATATTGGGATTGTGAACCCTGGAACAAGAGTTCCAACAGTGAATCTCTGCCTTTGTGACCCTAACCACCAGCACTGCCACCAGCAGCCCCCAGACCTCTGTTAACATTGACATTGCCTTCAGGGCCTTTTCACTACAGGTTTGTTTGTTTATTTCGTGGGTTGGTTTTTTTTTTTTTTGCTATTTATTTCTTGTACTTCCTCCTCTTCCTCTTTCACTTCCTCCTCCTCCCCCTCTTTCTCCTTCTCTTCTTGCTCCTGCTCCTCCTTTTCCTTTTTCTCCTCCTCCTCCTCCTAAAGTTGTGTTATTTGGGGAGTGTTAAATAAAACAATGTGTTATTTCATGAGCTAGTAATTCTAAATTCCTGGATCTCAATGCTCAGCATGCAGGTTTCTGTTTCATTATTTCATTTAGTCTTTACAAATTTAGGAAGGGGACATTATTTTCTTCATTGTATAGAGAACATTGGCTCTGAGTTACCACAGTTCTGCACCAAGCCCAGAAGTATGTAGTACTCTCTCCTTACTCCCCATCAGACTGTATATTCTTATTGAAATTTAAGGTACAATGCTTCAATAGTTTCATCCATACTGTTTGCTGATAATGTCAGTCAGTTAGTTGGATGTCAATTTGTCAATATGTTAAGTCAGGCTTCTCATAAAGGGAGGAGTGGGGAATGGGAACATGGAGGAAATCTAAACTTTTGACAGACCATAAAGCATATTAAAGTTCAGTCTCCCTAAATCTTTGAAGTCCTATGAAACAGATGCCTCTTTACAAGGAAGAAGGGATTCAGGAGCAGGACAAAGGTGACCTGTTCACCTACCCTGCTACAATTTCATAGGTTTTAGTTTTCTATCATATATATATATATATATATATATATATATATATATATATATGTATTATTTGGTGATTTTACATCATGTACCCCATCAAACATAGGTATCAGTCCTCTCAGATTCATGTTCACTCTTATGATCTCTCCATTTACAAAAACGCCCATTCATGCTGCTCACTTACTTACTGGAGCATAATTAAACTCCCTGTGGCCAGACCCTTAAAGAAAACAAGTCTTTCCTCACCCACACCCCTGCCAGAGGCCATCAATAAAGAAGTGAGGCACTGTGTCTTTTAGCTATGTTCTAGCCTTGAGCTACACAATGACATCTTTTTTTTTTTTTTTTTTTTTTTTTTTTTTTTTTTTTTTTTTTTTTTTTTTTTTTTTTTTTTTTTTTTTTTTTTTTTTTTTTTTTTTTTTTTTTTTTTTTAAGTCTACTAATCAGTAAGTACATCCCCTACTTCTTTTTGGGTTTGTGAGACTTCACTCAAGAGGATATTTTCCAAATCAATCTATCTGCCTGCAAATTTTAGGATATCATTTTTTCTTACTGCTGAGTAGTACTCCATTGTGTAGATGTACCACAGATTGTTAATCTATTCCTCAGTTGAGGGGCATCTAGGTTGTTTCCAGGTTCTTGCTATTATGAATAATGCTGCTATGAACATAGTTAAGCTAATGCCTTTGGAGTGTGAATGTGCGTCTTTAGGATATACACCCAGAAATGGTATTGCTGGATTCTTGGGGAGATTGATATCCAGTTTTCTGAGAAACCGCCATATTGCATTCCAGAGTGGCTGAACAAGTTCACATTCCCACCAACAATGGAGGAGTGTTTTCCCTGCTCTGTATCCTGGCAAGGGCTGTCATCTGTGTTTTTTTAATCTTAGCCATTCTGACACGTATAAGGTATAAAACATCTCAAAGATGTTTTAATTTGCATTTCTCTGATGGCTGAAGATGTTGGGCATTTTTTCAAGTGCCTTTCAGCTATTTGTAATTCTTCTGCTGAGAATTCCCTTTTTAGTTCTGAACCCCATTTTTCTGTGCACTTGTCTGTCTCCATTCTCAGGCTGAAAGGCTTTTCAGATTGACCACAGATTAAGGGAAATATCTTTTTTCTGTTTCAGGAATACCAAATTGATATATTTTTTGCCCAAACCTGGACAGACAGCCGCCTTCGATTCAACAGTACAATGAAAATACTTACTCTGAATAGCAACATGGTTGGCTTGATATGGATCCCAGATACCATCTTCCGAAACTCTAAAACAGCAGAGGCTCATTGGATCACTACACCCAACCAGCTCCTTAGAATCTGGAATGATGGGAAAATCCTTTACACACTAAGGTAAATTGCTGTGTAGTTCAGGTTTTTAAACTGACTTTATAAATGGAATCTAAGATAGTATTACTTGCTGCTATACCCACAAAACACAAACAAAAAAAAGAGATCTCTTCAAGGCCTACCTTGTACAAAACAGGAGACCTCAAAAAATTATGCCCCAAATACTCATCATGTAGGGGCTCAGGGGTGCACTGTTTTCCTGGAACACAGTGGACTACAGTGAAATCCCAGATGGGGGCTCCCTACTAAGCAGATGTTCTTTCCATGCTGTCTCCCATGCTTTGAGTTTCTATGTAATTTCTTGGGGCCTTGACTTCCAAAGACAAAACTTCCTTTATCTAGAGAAACACATTAATTTTGGAAGTTAGGTCAGGAGCTATGAAAAGAGAGACCTTAAAGGGCCTCTCACTAGAACTCTGAACCCCATGGGAAACCTCCTTAAAACTAGAGGGAAAGGATTAAGGACCAGGCAAAGGTGACAGAGTTAAGGTCCCTAAGCATCTGCCTGTCTCCTTTCCCAGGTGGAAAGGCATTTTAGATTGATAATACATAAGGCAAAGTAACTTCCTTTGAAACACTGCTTTTCCCAGGCTCCTTTAAGCATCTTTTCCTCATATCTTCCAGTGTTCTTCTTCATTTCATATTCATTATAGAGATTTTAATTATGAGTGATCATGGCACAGAGGAGAAACTGTGGTTCCTAACACTAAAGTTTCCACAGCACCAGGAGACACATACTGACATCCAAATGTGAAGACAGCATTCAAGCCCAAGGGAAGGAAGTTTCCAGACATGGACCTACTGAAAGAACAAAAAAGAGCCACAGCAGGGAAATTTGGTAATGATGTTGGCTAAGCAAGACAGAAATTGTAACAGGCTTCTCATCTATCATAAAGGGCTAGGAAGGAGACTCAGAAGAGAAGCTGATCCTGAACAAAACAGTACTGAGCCTGGCTGGTCCTAGGTCCATGATAAGAATTTGGACACACTGGGAACATGAAATGTGCTCTCATGGTATAGCTACCCTCTGCCTGGTGTAATAGAGGGAGGTATCCAAAGAAGAAATGCCATGAAAGTAGAAGGATTTGGCCTAATACTTGTGTGGACCAACATACCAGTTTCAAGTGGAAAACTTTATTGGAACAAATTGAAACAGTGACTTAGAAAACAACAGCTGTTTTTCCCCCACTGTGACTTAGCTTATGTTCTAGACACTGCTGGAGTTTTCCTAGAATTCTCTCTACTACTAATAGTTAAAAGAATAGAAATAACAAAACAGAATAGCACAGTAAGGAAGCAACCAAAGGATCCCACTTGGTGAACCAGAGCAAGGGGAACACTGTGTCCTGGCATGACCCCCTCCCTCCCCAACCCCACTGTGAGCACATGCAATAGATGCCTGGTCCACCTTGGAGGCCTTGGCTATGCTGTTGCTGATCCCACATGATGCTTCTCTCTTTCATAGGCTCACCATCAATGCAGAGTGCCAGCTGCAGCTGCACAACTTCCCCATGGATGCACACGCCTGCCCACTGACCTTCTCTAGCTGTGAGTACACAGGGGATTTGTACCTCACTTGAGAGCTCTGGTTCTGAACCTGGCTGGACGGGGTCTGACTTCTAGTGTACAGCCCTATTGTTGGTGACTTTGTTACTACACAAAAACAATAACAACAACAATAAAACCAGAAATAGTTGTGTCTTTGGCCACTAGGATGGTTTTACTCTAGATTCCCTTTCACAGAACATTGCAAAACAGGTAAATTTGATTAAGGAGTGAGTGTCTGTTACTGATGATGATATTGGAGGATCCAGAGGCTAATGGGCATTCACTCCTCAAGGAGACAAATACTGTGAACTATGCTTATTTTTTTGAAAATTTTTGCAATTTTTTTAGGTTTAATATTTTAAAGATTTGCCTTTTAATGAAGAAGGTTAGATCTTCCCTTTTGAATGTACTTATACATCTCTTAAAATAGGTGGTGATTGCTTTAGATAGTTCCTAATATTAAGTGCCTGAGCACATCCACAAGGAAATATCAAATATCAGATGCATTTACAAAGCTTCTAATTAAAGATCAATATAGAAATTCTCCAATTGAATTTATGGTGGTTTATTTTAAATGTATTAATCACAAGTACTTGCATATGTACGCAAAACTCAATAACTGCCTTTTCCTTTTTTTAAAACTGAATACAAAACATGTCAGGCAAGTCTGAGGGAGTCTCAGGAAGACAGACTGTGGTATCAGGGGACAGACTCACTTTAAAATTGGTTTTAAGTTCAGGAAAATCCAAGATGCAACAGAATTTCACTGACCTCCTAGACTTGATAAAAAATGATCTCATGTAAAGAACAGGTATTAACTAGCTGAATCTCAACTTAATGTATTTGTTGATTGTGGTGATATATATTTTGGTGGTACACATGGCTGGTATACAACACTTGAATATGTCTGTCTGTCTCTGGTGTGGTAAAGTTATATACTGATCCCTTTGGGCACTTGCTCTCTTTATTAGAATATTAGAGAATGGTAAACTGCAGCAGCCTTGTGAGCTATCTGGGCACAGGGTGTGATTCGGAGTGATCTATACAGGCCTTATTTATCACTGCCCAGCTGCTTCTGCTGTTCTTATGTCAACCTGCTGATACTCATCTCTTGAGTCTGTAATTTAAGCAGTTACTTTATTCTGACAGGCTTTCCATTTGCTCCTTTTTCTAATCTCCTACTCAATTTGATTTCATTACCAAAATTTCAATGGCATCTATTTTGAAAATTTTTTAAAAATATTTATCTCTGTGGGACACATTTGTTCCAATTGTTGTTGAGTCATTTGTTAACTTGAATTAATGTTTCATAGGACCACTTCTAAGAATTTTTTAATGAATTTATTAAGGCCTTATGCTTTCTAAGTATGCATTGAACTAAGTTTGCACCGTTTTCACATCTTTGTAAATGACTCCTGTCCCTACCCCATGGTAATTATTGATCTGGTTTGTATCACTACATGTTAGGTGCTGCTTCATAACTTCATAGTTAGTGTCTGGTCTCTTTTACTCAGCAGGATGTCATTGTAAGTTGTACATGTTGACACATTAGTTAGTGTTTCCTTTTTTTTTTTATCACTTTAAAGTTTAAGCCAGAGAAGCTGAGTTATACATATGGTGTGAACTTAAGTCTATACATTCTTCAAATTTCAGGCTCCAGAGTATAAATTTGTAAGTTAGAAAAGTACATTTGCTCTTACATCCTTCACCAGCAAGGATGGATAGGAGTCTCCTCTTAGAGAGTCCCTCAAGAGACCTCCAGCTGAGGGCTTTTGGACTCTTGAATCTTATCTGCTGCCAGGGCCTGGCCTTGGGCCTGGTTTTGATCCTTGCCTGGACAGAATCCTCAGGCTACTAAGGAAGCCAGCAGAGATGGCAGAGCTCCAAGTGCTCATCTCAGACATCCCCTTACAATCCTGTTTCTTCTCCACCAATTTCCTTCACATCCTCATGCTTTCAAAACTTGTTTAACTATTTTGCAGATTTTTTAAAATCTTCCATTCTAGAACAGGATTATCTATCCATGATGTTTGCTCTATTTTAAAAGAGAAAATACCTTATGAAATAAAATAATTTTAGTATGATATATATACATATACATATATATATATATATATATATATATATATATATATATATATCCCTTCTGGAACTAGTTAGTAATTAAAATAAAATACCAGGAAGCAATCTGTTATAATTTGTGAGACCAGACATAATTAATTCTGCGTCTGCTATTGAACAGTTGTGGAAGATGGTCACAGTAAATGTAAAAGATGAGTAACTAAGATATATATATATGTGTATGTGTATGTATATATATATATAGTGGTAGAAAGAGGAGCTTTAAAAATGATTTGTTTAAAAATATTCTCTGTGTGAGAGTTTTAACTACATCTTTATCTGCAAGCCCACAGTGATGGCCAGAGGGCACTACATTCTCCTGGAACTGGAGTTCCAGGTGGTTGTGAGCCATACCTTGTGCCTTGTGAGTTGTGGAAATGAACTCAGATCTTCTGAAAGAAAATGTTCACTCCTAACTGCTGAGCTCTCATTACAGCCCCTGTAATTTGTCTTGAGGTTCTTTTTAGAAAAACAATGAAGTTAAAAGACAAAATGTGTGTCTATTTTTATTCTTTCTTCATAGTTTTTTTGAATATAATTTATTTAGTTGTTGGTTTTCTCTTGGTTAAATATGAGTATTATATTTTTAAAAAGCTTCCGTTCTGCTTAGCTGACTAATCAGAATATAGTACCACCAATGTTATTTCTTTTGTGGTTTAATTTCCAAAAATTGTGTGGCCTTTGAAATGCTGGTAGAGCTGATATGTTACAACTATAGTATACAGTGCTTTTCAACTTACAGTGCCGATACGTCCAGATGGATGCATTGTTAAGTTGAAAATCCCTAAATGGGAGATATATTGATTGCAACTCACATCCTGAGCACTATAACTCAAAAACAAAGCATTCTTCAGTGCCTATTTTTCACACTTAGTGATTACAGTTGGTTGATTGTTTGGATTCTGCTATTGCTCAGAGTTACCAGAGAGAGCCATGTGGATGCAACAGCCTGGGAAAGAGCCATATATTATGAAAGGTATTTTAAAGTTGTATGTTGCTTTCATAGTATCCTAAGGTAGAAAAGAAAGTTCTCTAATCAACATAACTATGTGTGTGCAATGAATATAGAGGAAACCAACATCAAGTATGTGGACTCAGTTCTCTTTTCCCTTTATATGAGTTCCTTTATTCACTGACTCATCTTATCTCATTAATCCTCTGTAAATTTTCATCTCAATTTAAAAAGAAAACAAATTTATAAATAGGCATTTAACCAAAGATGATATACATCTTTGGGAAAATAAGTATGTAAAGAAGTTACAAATTATTAACGGATAGTAAATTTAAGTTGAAGTCAGGAAGAGGGATCACTACAAATGATTTGAGTGACTGAAGTACAGAGCAGTAGTAAGAAGGCAGAAGACACTGAACACTCTGTGGCATTATAAAATGACAAAAATAGAAAAGAAATAAGAAGTTTCTTTCAAAATTAAAACCATACTATGAGAACTAGGTATTGCATAGTTAGACACTGGGCCCTGAGAAATAAAGCATATAATCATGTAGTCACTGTTAGGGCTCTGGCCTACTTCCTGGACTCCTGGGCAATAAGCAATAGGCTGGCCCACCCAGTATCCTGACCTCAAGTTCCATTTAAGAAAAAGAACCCTCAAACCCCCCCACATGCTTGGTCTCTTCTCCCCACTTTCCTACTGCCAGAGATCTCTGATCCCCCCTCTTTTCTTTTTTCTCGCTTTTCTCCCTCCCCTCCCTTTCACTCTAACAAGGCCTCCATGTGAATGCAGCCAGTGTGGTCTCTTTTCAAGGCCCCCACCCACCCCACACAGACCAACACCACTGCTGCCTTGTTGCATGGGGTTGAGGCCCCATCTGCCAGGTCTGCAAGTTAGCCTCTCCAGCTTGCAACATAAAAATCATGATGACTTACCTATGGATATTCAGAGCATTATTGTTTTTCTTTCCTATGAAACGATTCTCTGTGTAGTCCAAGTCTGCCTTGAACTTCAGTCTTTCCCAGCTTCTCAAAGTGAGGCTACTAGACCCTCTGAATGTGGATGACAGTTATGTGGCTTGGGCAGTTTGTGGAGCCTCTGGCAATGAGACCAGCATGTATCCCTAGAACATGAAATGTCTTTTGAAGCTCATTCTCTATAGAGGAATACATTGCTCAGGCTTGATACAGGAAGATGGGCTGGCTCCTACTTCACCATGATATGCCAGACTTCGTTGACTCCTCATGGGAGGCCTTGCTGTCTCTGAGGAATGAATGGGGTAGGGGAGAAGCTGGGGGTGAGTAGGAGGAAGAGAGGGAGGGAGAACTGTGGTTAGTATGTAAAATGAAAAAAAGATATCTTTTAAATAAAAAAACTTAAAAAAGTAAAACACTTAAACTGATACTTTATGAAAATACTCAATATGAAAATTAAGTCTCTGAAGCTTAAAAGAAATTCTCAAGTTCATATGCACTGGAGCAGTAGGGCAAATACTTGAGCACATTTCAGAGATGTTCCAGAGTCCCCTGGCCCTCTGCATGAGGGTGGAGAGCCTACCTGGGTTTCCTATTAGAGTCTTGCTATTTCGACCTGAGTTGCGGGAGTTTGTACTCTCAGCCTTTATCTGTTTGTCTCCCTCACTCAAAACTGATTTTCTGGCCATTCTATCTGATATTTTGTTCCAGAGTTAATGAACTGGCATGCACAAATTCTTATGGCATGGTTCAGCCATGTCCAGGGCCTGCAATTCCTCTTAAGTAGGCACTTGAGCCCTGTTGGATAAAATGGCAGATGAGACCATTGAGAAGGGTTTAATGAAGGTTGGCTGCTTTCTCTACCCTACAAGGTCTTCCTGTGTAGTCCACCACAGCTCTGCAATCCCTTGGGGGAATCTGACCAAAGAATGGAAACTGCTGGTGTCAGGCGCTCACTCATATGTGTGTGGTTGATGGCTACATTGCTGTCTACTGTAGGAAGTATCTATCACTCAAGTTCACTGGTGTAACTTATGTTGTAAGGGAGGCTGTGGGGAGATATTTGGAGGGGTTTTGACAGATGGAAGAGGTGTCCTGACTTGAAGGCTCTGTTATCCCTCCCTCTGTGGAGTGTGATTAAGAAAGAGTGTGATTAAGATGCCTGTGATACGGAAACAGGGCTGTTCTTGGCATCCTGTTCTCCATAGAACTGATCACCAGAAGGAAACCCTAGGTCGAGGCATTGCTAAGATACTTGGCCCAACAAAGTCAAACATTGCAGAATTAACCAAATCAGAAAACAAAACCATGTGTCTCATATTCCATAAAGCAAAGACTTAATTCCCTGGTTCCAGGACAGGGTGCTGTCTGCAGAGCATGTCCCAGCGCACTCTGGAGCAGGCAGAGATAAACTCTGCCTGTCATGGTCCCCCAGCTGCTGCTGAGGGAATTACCATGGCTACGCACCCCCAACTGAGCGAACAGATACGGACTGCAGACCCTGAAGGACAGATTCAGACCCTGCCCAGAGGTGAGGAGGGGTCACCAGGTCCGAGCGTCTGTATTCCTGCCAGGGAGAGGAGAGTTGAGCTCCTGTCCCGTTAGTTCCAGTTCCAGTTCCCTGACTGGGTGCAGTCTGCAGAGCATGTCCTAGCACACTCTGGAGTAGGCAGAGATAAACTCTGCCTGTCACGGTACCCCCTGCTGCTGCTGAGAGAGTTGGCAGGGCAGCCACCCCGCCTCTGTTTGTTGGTCAAACAGAGAAAGATTGAAGACTTGAAATTCAGTCCCCAGCAGAGTGCAGAAGTAGTGATTGAGCAGACCTTTTCCTCAGAGGCCACAGGAGACACACAAGCCCAAGTGCAACAACTGAGCAGGAGCCACCTAATCGTGAACCAAGCCATGTGCAAACACCAGTGCAAAAACTTACATAAAATATAAAGAACAACAAGATAAATCCAGAAGAAAGTGGCAATCATACAAATACAAGACCTGAGCTGAGCAATGAACAGAAAACAGAAGGAAGCAACACCAAAAATTCCTTTTTGATGATCATTGAAGCTCTCAAAGAAGATATGAAAAATAGCCTTAAAGAAATAGAAGAAAATACAAACAAAAAATTGGAAGAGATGAACAAATCTATGAAAGAAACATGCCAGGAACTAAAAGATGAAATGGAAGCAATAAAAAAGGCACAAAATGAGGCAAAGATGGAAATAGAAAATCTGAAGAAAAAAGCTAGAACCACAGATACAAGCATAACAAACAGAGTTCAAGAGATGGAAGATAGAATCTCTGAAGTGGAAAACTCAGTAGTTCAAATAGATATATCAGTCAAAGAAAATACTAAAACTAAAAAAGCCATAACTCAAAATGTTCAGGAAATATATAACACCTTGAAAAGACCTAATTTGAGAATAATAGGAATAGAAGAAATAGAAGAATACCAGCTGAAAGGCACAGATTATGTTTTCAATAAAATAATAGAAGAAAACTTCCCTAACCTGAAGAAGGAAATGCCTATAAAGATACAAGAAGCTTACAGAACACCAAATAGATATGACCCCCAAAAAAAGTTAGTGCCCTACATTATAATCAAGCCACAAAACATACAGAACAAAGAAAAAATATTAAGAGCTGAAAAAAAAGGGCCAACTCACATATAAAAGCAGACCCATCAGAATAATGCCTGACTATTCAATGGAAACGATGAAAGCTAGAAGGGCTTGGTCAGAAGTTATACAGATGCTAAAAGAGCATGGCTGCCAAACTAGAATACTATACCCTGCAAAATTATCAATCACCATAGATGGAGTAACAAGATACTTCATGACAAACTCAAACTGAAAGAATATCTATCTACCAATCCAGCACTACAGAGAGTATTAGAGGGAAAACTCCAACCTAAGGACCCCAGATACACCCACAAAATCACAATCAATAATTCCACAGAAGAATACTCCAGAGAAAGGAAATACAAACAAGTTACCACCAAAAATAGAAGGAAATATCAATCAATGGTCACTATTTATCCTTAATATCAATGGACTCAACTCTCCTATAAAACGTCACACACTAACAAGATGGATACAACAACAGAAGTCATCCTTCTGTTGCCTACAAGAAACACACCTCAACCTGAAGGACAGACACAGGCCTAGAATAAAGGTTTGGGAAAAGATTTTCCAGTCAAATGGTCCTAAGAAACAAGCGGGGGTTGCAATCCTAATATCTAACAAAGTAGAGTTTAAGCTAAAAGAAATAAAAAAGGACCAAGATGGTCACTACTTATTCATCACAGGAAAAATTGGTCAAGAGGAGATTTCAATCCTGAATATTTATGCCCCTAAAATAAGGGCACCTACTTATGTAAAAGAAACACTGCTAAAGCTTGAATCCCACATCAATTCTTACATGCTAGTACTGGGAGACTTCAATACCCCAATTTCAACCCTGGATAGATCAAGCAGACAGAGATTCAACAGAGAAATAAGGAGACCAGACAGACTCAAAAGAGAAATTAGGAGTCTAAAAGAGGTTATGATCCAAATGGATTTAATAGATATCTACAAAAGCTTCCACCCAAACGCAAAGGAATATACATATTTCTCAGCTCCTCATGGAACTTTCTCCAAAATTGACCACATAATTGGTCATAAAACAAATATCAACAGATACAAAAAAATGGAAATAATCCCTTGGAACATATCGGACCACAAGGGCATAAAGTTAGAGTTCAAAAATATCAAAACCCAAAGAAAGCCTACCAACTCATGGAAACTAAACATCACTTAGCTGAAACATCTCTGGGTCAAGGAAGAAATTAAGAAAGAAATCAAAGTCTTCTTAGAACTTAATGAAAATGAATCCACAACATATCCAAACTTGTGGGACACAATGAAAGCAGTCTTAAGAGGAAAATACATAGCACTAGATGCCTATATGAAAAACCTAGAGAAATCCCACACTAGAGACCTAACAGCTCAGATGAAAGCCTTAGAACAATTAGAAGCGAACTCACCTAGAAGGAGTAGATGGTAGGAAATAATCAAACTCAGAGCTGAAATCAATACAATTGAAACAAAAAGAACAATACAAAGAATCAATGAATCTAAGAGTTGGTTCTTTGAGAAAGTTAAAAAGATATAAAAGCCCTTAGCCAAACTAACTAAAAACCAGAGAGAGAGTGTTCAAATCAACAAAATCAGAAACAAAAAGGGGAACATAACAACAGACCCCCAGGAAATACAGAGAATTATCAGATCATATTTTGAAAATCTGTATTCCACAAAAATGAAAAACCTAGAAGAAATGGGCAGCTTCCTGGATAGGTCTCATCTAACAAAATTAAATGAAGATCAGATTAATTACCTAAACAGGCCTATACCCCTTAAGGAAATTGAAGCTGTCATTAAAAACCTCACCAAAAATAAAAGCCCTGGTCGAGAAGCCAACTTCTACCAGACATTCAAAGAAGAATTACTACCGTTACTCCTCAAACTATTTCACACAGTAGAAACTGAAGGAATATTGCCAAATTCCTTTTATGAGGCCACAATTACCCTAATACCCAAGCCACTCAAAGATACAACAAAGAAGGAGAATTACAGACCAATTTCCCTCATGAATATTGATGCGAAAATTCTCAACAAAATTTTGGCCAACCGTATACAACAATGTATAAAAGATATCATCCACCATGACCAAGTAGGCTTCATCCCAGAAATGCAGGGCTGGTTTAACATACGAAAAATTGTAAATGTTATCCATAATATAAACAAACTAAAGGAACAAAACCACATGATCATATCCTTAGATGCTGAAAAAGGCTTTGAGAAAATCCAACACTCCTTTATGATTAAAGCCCTGGAGAGATCATGAATACAGGGAGAATACCTAAATATAATAAATGCAATTTACAAGAAGCCAACAGCCAGCATGAAACCTAATGGAGAAAAACTCAAAGCAATCCCACTAAAATCAGGAACTAGACAAGGATGCCCTCTCTCCCCTTATCTATTCAATAAAGTTCTCAAAGTTTTAGCTAAAGCAATAAGGGAATGAAAAAAGATTAAGGGGATACCAATTGGAAAAGAAGAAGTGAAACTATCTCTATTTGCAGATGATATGATTGTATATATAAGTGACCCACATAATTCTTCAAAGGAACTGCTACAGCTGATAAACACCTTCAGCAATGTAGCAGGATACAAGATTAACTCAAAGAATTCAGTAGCCCTTCTATACTCTAAAGATAGAAGAGCTGAAAACAAACAAGGGAAACATTACCCTTCATAATAGCTTCAAAGAATATTAAATACCTTGGAGTAACTATAAC